>VAHH01000799.1:0-20043 GCA_013357305.1 Radopholus similis | reverse complement strand
ATGCATGATGATGAAGTGGTGGCTGTGCTGGGCCACGAATTGGGACACTGGAAACTGTACCACTCCGTGGGTCTGCTCATTTCAAAGGAAGTTAGTCGCCTCAAAAGTGCGCCTTTTTCACGGTCAATGAATGGTCGCTTCAGCTGAACCTGCTACTGATGCTTTTCATTTTCTCGCTGTTTTACCAGCAACAACAACTTTTCTTTGCATTTGGGTTTCCCGCCGGCGCACAACCCGCAGTCATCGGACTGGCGATCATACTTCAGTATGTGATGGGTAATGCACATTTGCGTCCACCCGAAAGGACCCAATTTGAATCTTAGCGCCATACAAGGACGTACTCTCTGTGCTGATGAATGTGCTCAGCCGGAAGATGGAATTTGCTGCCGACAGGTGCGAGACCCCAATGCGCCTTTTGATTTATAATCTACTTAGATTCTCTGCAAATTTGGGGTGCAGCGAGGAACTGATCAGTGGACTCGTGAAACTAGTTCGTGGGCACACACTCCGAAATGTATCCTAATCTGCGCCGAACAATTTTCAGGGCAATGACAACCTCTCGATGCCAATCGGTATTTTTAAGTTGAGTTCGCCCGCCAAATTATTTCTCACCCTAGATGACTGGCTCTATTCCTGGTGCAACCACTCGCACCCTCCAGTCCCAGAAAGAATTGAAGCGCTCAAGAAATACGAATAGCGAATACATATGTCGGTTTTCAGTTTTCAACCGTAAATTCTGAGTTAACAAATTTGATGAATTGATTCGCTCTAACCGTCTGCTTCTTGGCGCTTAAAACGCAAAGGTTTGTTCAGGCCAAGTATTTGCTGCATTTGCCACCTTTCTGCCTCTTCTCTCCTGCGATTTCTCTCCTGAAAAAATTGGTCTTAGTCAAAGCTACCTACTATGTGGCGCCCCCTTTCATGTGGGGCCCCCGTTTCAAAAATCAAATTTTATGCCCCACTATTGTGTGTTAAATATTTGGGATACCTCTCTGCTAACTCTCTCATTCTTCTTCCAGGTCGGCGGTCCACAACCGTTCTTTTGTGTTTTGATTGAATACGCTTGTAGAATCTATAAAAACGAGTCCTTTTTCCAAAGTTGTCTGCTCCAATCCCACTTCTCTGTTTTCCTTCCACTGGTCTTTACGTGTCCGCGGTTCCCAGTGTTCTGTGCGTCGAATGAAATCGGAAAAACGTTCCAGAACCTGAATTCATTTTCCGAGAAGACAAAATGGTGAAACACGCACAATTCTCCTCGCTCTTCGCTCTTCCCTTAATTTTTCATTCTCCTCCCGCGGAAGGAGAGGAATCTCGGAATCTCTCAGCTGAAAACGGGGAAACCGCCCCAATCATTATATCCCCCTCCTCGCTTACCAAAATTTGCTGGGACAAATTCTGACAAATTCTTGGCAGCTCGCTAACTTCAATTGAAAATTTGGCAATACCCACTGGGCTCTCACCGTTCATCAATTCCATCATTCGCCATTTCACCAGTCCTTGACCAAACAAACATTCACCGACGTGAATTAGCAAATTCGTTCCAAAAATCGCGGCCCGGTTGGTCGGTTCTTGGTTGGCTTAGCGCCTAGTAGATGTCGAATTCATACCTATGTAATGAAACTGGAAGTTAGCCACTCATCGAAAATTCAAATACAATCTACGATGGCTATGGCTGCTATAAAATGAATCATGAACACTGAATTTAGACAAGGGAACTGCTCGAAATATTTTTATTCCCTCGTTCAAACCGCCGAGATGATTGAAATCGGCTCACACTTTCTCAGTTGTGCGACAGATTATTAAAGTGTGATTATTTTGTCTTTCACTAATTGAATAATTGCGAAAAAACCATTATCTTTCAAAATATCTATAAACATTATTAAAGTTTGCTCGGATTAGCGGCTGCTGATGCCTCTTCTTCATTGCCCGCCAATTTACTGGCAGTTGTCATGGAGAAGGAAATTGTACTGGGATACGAAAGGCAGGCGGAATTCTCAATAATTTGCGTGTTTTGCTGATGTACAGCAAGCAGATGGGGGAAAGAGGCCGAAGAAAGGAAAAGTGTTTTTGTTTGCGAAAAATGGGCGAAAGCAGCGTGAAGCGAACGAACCACTATAATTTTGTAGGCGGAGAGACTGAGCAGACGCCCAACTTTATTATAAGCGGATTGCTACTGTTGTGTGTCCACTGGCCATTAAAAAGTCTTCTCACCTTTTGCCCCTGGCACGCACTTTACCAGTTGCCACAGGCGTTGTTGGGACAACCGAAAAATGCTTCACCACATGGCTGCTATTATTATTACTTATTAATGTCCTTTCGTTAAAACACTGACCAGAAAAGAGTAATTTAACTGCCCAATGCCACACAATTACTTTCAAAGAGCAAAGAATGTCAGCCAAATTTGCCGCTATTTTTGGATTATATTTATTAGCAATTGGGAGAGGGCTCTGACCACATAAAATATTGGTCGTTTCTCGTTTGTCATTGCAATGGGCTCTGCGCCGAGTTTGGCAACAACGGTGGCGCGTGATGGCCGTTCAAAGACGAGCGTACAGCAGATTTGCATTGACCAACGGGATGGCAGGATGCACGAGCGAAACATGAACAACGCCAGAAAGCAGTCGACATCAACAGCCATGTTCCAAAGGCGCTTCAGCAGCGCAGTGGACAGTGTGAGCGACAAGTTGCGCCGCAGAACGGTTGTTCTGAGTTGGGAGTTGGATTTACCAAAAACTTGCATTGTTTAGTCCTCCACATCCAAATGCACTCGAACAGAATTTGGTGGTTCTGCCGAGACACGTGCCCATTTGCGAGTTCTGCAAATCCAACTGGAGGACTCGGAGCGCGTACGTGCCGAATTGGCTGTCAAGGTGCGCTCCCTGGAGCGTGAACTCCATTCGCTAGGACGCGAGTGTGCGGAAAAGACGCAGCAAATAGCGTGGCTACGCACACAAATATGCGGATTGGTGCGGAATGAGGTGCCACCGAACACAACGACAAATGGTGCCTAAAATATTAAATTTGCATTTAAAAATGATTATCAGGCTCAAAAAGCGAAAACGAATGGCGCGAGAGAGTTCTGGCGGTGGAGATTGCCCGTCGAGAAACACTGGAGGCAGCGATAGTGGCCGAGTTCGGGGAGCGGAAACTTGCAGAACTGTTGGACGGAAAGAGCGAACAGCGAAGACGCTCATCTGCCTCCAGTGTGCGCGCAGCCATTCGGAGCAAGGAAGCGAATAATGCCCAGCAACCGGAGAACCCATCCAATAATGGTGGGCATACACTTCGGACGCAAAACCAATCATTTTGTAGATTTTGCGTCAGACAGTGATGTGATGCCCATTCTGGACGCGTTTCCTGTGCGAGAGGTGTTTTTCGGCGCGCCAAAGACGCCCGCGGATGCGATCGCAAAAGGCGTGCTTGAATCCAGATTGTCAACAGATTCTTCGACAACGCCGGATGGCACGGAGCACCAGGATTACAATTCAAAGTCTCGCAGACGCCCGTCAGCATTTTTTCGTCCAGCACTGAACAGCAGACGACACACAACGGGCGGAAAGTCGAGCAAAACAGCAACGGTTGACTTGGATGGAATCTGTCTGGACGAGGAGTGGAAAAATGTGACGCACGGCGCAGTAAAGGTGCGGAAATGCATAATGCAAGCCTCCTTTTTGGAAATTGGAAAAAAAATTATATTGTAGATAGAGCACACAACAAAAGAGCCTCGACGCATTTCCACATCAGCGAAGAGCCGAGATTCGGGGATCTCCGATTAATGCAGAAAACATTGCCATTTGCCAAACACCACACATTATTTGTCAATCCCATTGTGCATTTCCCTCCGGCAAAATTTTGAAATGTTACACTTTTTTGCGCAAGCGACAGGTTTATTAGTGCCCTCCCTCTTTTTGGGTGCAT
The DNA here is from genome assembly GCA_013357305.1 of Radopholus similis. Classification (NCBI taxonomy): domain Eukaryota; kingdom Metazoa; phylum Nematoda; class Chromadorea; order Rhabditida; family Pratylenchidae; genus Radopholus; species Radopholus similis. Next base: position 16,125 of record VAHH01000799.1, on the reverse strand, counting down.
CTCTCAAGAGAGCCACTCGAAATGTTCTATCACATTTGCTCCTTTAAAAGTGGCCCTTTTCTCGCATTTTCCTCAAATCATTTTGAAACTGACAAAATGGCCAAATACTTTTGTATTAGAATTTTGCTACCACTTCTTGCCACTTTCATATGCGGAACAGACGGTTTCTACGGTGGATACGCATCGGTTAGAGTTTGGTTTTGTTTGTGGGTAAATCGACTTTTAAACAGCAATACGCAAATCATGAAATGGCGTTTACTGGAGATGGAGGCGGGGGCCGGGTTGGCGGCCGCGGAGGATGGGGACAGAGTGAGGGAGGAGAAGGAGGAGATAGTGGCCGTCAAGAAAATAGTCCTGGCGACTGGAGAAGAGGAGGAGGGGGCCGAATCAGAGTAGGCGGACGAGGAGGGAGCGAAACAGGAACGAGAGCTTCTGCCGGAGGTTGGGGAGGCGGACAAGCACAACAGGGAGTCTCAGGAAGCGATCCCGGTACTGGCCTGGTGGCGGGTTCGGGTGGAGTGAATTGGCCGAGCCAAGGGGTCTCCTATTCGGGACAATATTCGCGCGGGGGAATGGGAGCTTATGGCGGCGGCGGTGGAGGACGACAATATGGGAGCGCATACCAGCAGCGCGGATATGGACAGACGCAAAACCAGTACCAGCACTACGCATCGCCTTATGCGTAAGTGTTTTTGTTCTTTTTTACATGGCACCTGAAACAGCACTATTTTACCTTTCTTGCAGTTCTTCTGGCGGTTCGTTCTACCAGGTCGACCCATGGGGCAAGTGAGGAGGAATTCTGCAAAAAAGAAGTGAATACTGCTGCTGATTGTGACCAAATAGCAATCAAAAGTAAAAGAATAAACAATAAGCAATTTCATTATCCAATGTAAATTTCATTTTTACACTCCTTTTGGCCTTTTTCCTGTCTTATCTGTTCCTTTCTCAGCCGAAATATTTTGTAATATTTTCTTCGCAGTTTCAAGTCGGGCGCATCGCATAACCAACCACACAGCATTTCTCCCGCACTCTCGTTTTTTTCCGCCACCAATGGGTATTCAACACAATTTTGGAAGTGTTTAACGCGGATCAAGAGCACAAAAGGTCGCACAGAAGGTGAAAGCAGAAAATCCTGAACGATATGGATTTAATATTTATTATTTATTGCGTTCTGGTTGGCACCTTTTTCAACTTTTCTGCCAGTTCGAGTACTTCCTCCGGCGTCCATAGCCTCTTTGTGTGCACCACCAGTCTTCTAACACTGTCTCCGCTTCTCTCTTCCATCGCCCACTCAATCCATTTGCGCGTTTCTTCATTCGTTGCACCGCTCAATTCAATCATTCCTAGCGCGTAGTCTGTCACTTCCTTCGCCACTAGTTCGCGCACTTCAGCAGACCATTCTCCAAAGTGAGGACCAATGCACAATTTGGTTTGCTGCGAAACGAAAAAGCGTCGACAAAGGCGCAAGAAATTCAACGATTGAGGCCCAATCTGCCAAATAAGAGCAAGTGGATGGATTATCGAGAGCAACATTTGAGCTGTACATACATGCGCAGTAAAACGTAGAATCCGAATCCCAAGGATGTTCGGAGGAGGGGCAGTACAGGGCAATGGCACACGATCGAAACGATGCTCGCTTGACCACAAATGACCGGTCCAAAAACGGTGTATTGCATCGCGGGCAACACGAACTTTCACATAAAAAGGTCCGAAGGATTTCTTTTGATTAAAAATTAATTTTATATATGGACGAATGTCCCAACACCTGTTGGAGTTGCTCTTCAATTTCCATTTCTCCAATGAAATGGGGGCAAATGCGTTCGGCCAATGGGTGCGCAATACGGCACCATTGTTGGCACAGCAATGACAGTTCGTACAGTTTGGAATGTGACAAAAACGGGAAAATGTCGTAAAGCACATCCTCAGAAATCAATGGGCTGGTCGCATTAATGGAAAACAAATTGGAAAAGGCCACTTGCTGCCGTTGACTATCATTTTTTGCTAATTGCAGAGCGCAATCAAGTCGTTCAATCAGAGAATCGAAGGAGAACGACATTTAGATAAATGGGCGGAAAAATCGCATTGGGTATCAAAATGGGATCGAACTGACGAAGCAAATTTATCTCGGAAATTAGACGGAAAAGGTCAAACTGCCAATGGGAGTGGCGATTTGGGCAACTCAATTTTGGTGGGATGGCATACCATACGAGGATATGAGTTCGATTTTCAGTGCAAAAAGACGGCAAAAGTGAATGGTCAACACAGAGATTGGCTTCTATTGCCTATTTCTTGAAGGCAAGTTTTTCCGCCAGCGGATACTTTGCCTCCCAATGGACCAGCAATTTGCGCTCCTCTTTTTCCTTCAGGCACATCGTCCATTCCAGTGTGCCATCTTCATTCAAACGAGCACCTTTTTCTGCCGCATTCCCTTCTTTCTCTTCCAAATTTGGCGAAACCAATTTGATCTGGAACCAAAAATGAATTGACCTCGTGTTGGCTCTTCGCTCTAATGACCTGTATTTTTGGTTCACTCGACTTCGGAATTGGCTCCCAAATTGTCAGTTTCAGCGAATCTTTTCGCGCGTTCTTTACCCGAATCTGCTGCTTGTGCTCTAGACTAGCATGGTGCGCAATCAATGCTCCTTTCTGTGAAAAATGTAAGTTTGGGCTTGCATATTTATTTGCTGTTCTGCTCACCACCGTTTGCTCTCTCTTCACTTCGCCCGGTGTCACACGCACTGCTTCACAAATGCCCAGCGGCACAGTGAACTGTTCCCCGGGCAGCACTTGTTTGAGCTGGATCTTAAATGAATGAGGGAGGGGGATTGGAATTGAGAATTGTGCCAGCCACTTACTTTTTGAATGAACGAATTATCCACGTAGATGAAAGCATTGCCGGGCAAAAGCAGAAAATCAGATGAGTTGCGCACAGTGGCACTCATGAACACCGCACTAGACTTTGAAGGAGTGCACTGGAAGCGCACTGGCGCGACAAGTTCCAGACAAGCGATGGTCACCTTCAAGCAATGAATGCAATGTGTGTACCTTTGTACCTCCTCTATCCATACTCATTACTCACTTTGTGTGTCTTCCCATCGCTCGGAATGCTTTTGCGGAGTGGCACGGAGAAATTGGACGCCACCACTTGGTCCTCCACTGTACTCGCTTTCTCGGTTGGCATCGGCGGAAGTACGGGCGGTTGCGGCATTATTTGTCGTTGTTGTTGCTGTTGCGGTTGCAAACCGAATAGTGTATGTGTGTTTGTGTGGGCCGCAGTGGTAACAGTACCACCAAAGAATGCAGAGCCGTAACTTGCTTGTTGTGTGTGCGGTTGGGCTTGACCGAACATAGTACATTCGTTCTTTTCAAACACCACTCTCATTTTGTCCACTGTGGGCAACGATATGCCGCGTTGTAGCTGCTTCGCCGTGCTCAACGTCAAATTCACACCGTTCCAGTCTTCGCCGCTTGTCTGACGGATGCATCCGAAATAAGCGAGTTTGAGCAGACGCTGGCCATTGTCGTTTTTCTCCACTGCTTCCCATCCTTCTTCATCAATGCTTGTGCGCACATCGTAGGCAGGGTTCCATTGGGCGGAGAGCACCTTTAAGAGTGGTGGGATATAAAGAATAATTTGTGAAAGAAAATATCTAAATATATTCTAATCCCGCTATTTTCCAATAAAACAACCACTTTTTGGATTACCTGATAGGTGAGTGTGAGTTCTGCCGCTTCCCCCTCGTCGCCTTGTTCATTGTACAATGTGATCACATAACATCTCTTGAACTCTGTCTTGGCCTTCTCAATTTTTACACCAATTTCCTTGACTTTCGCTTCAATCTCCTCAATTTGTTCGTTGGTGTCTCGAACATTATTCGCCAGTTTTGCGGAATGCTGTTCAAAAAATGTGTAGAACTGTTGCATAGACTCTTGTTTGGCAGAGTTGAAAGAGCGGCTTGTCTCCTGCTCATTCGAAAATGAAGACTGAACAAACTGAAAAAAGATAATCTATTTTGTACGATTTGGCGCAATGAAAAACAAGAGTCATGTATAGAATACTCCCAAGATAGTAGACACCCGAAAACATCTGTTTTAATTTAATTTTGATAATAAATATATTAATTCTTGAAAAATAATATAAAGAAGATTAAATCTACTATTTTGGGGGTATTCTGTCGTGGCACCAAAAACAAACTTTGTCCAGCAAAGCACCCATCGAGACCAGCTCGCGCTCTTTAATTCCCGTTTGGTCTTGCAATGCTTTTTTGTCCTTCATCAATTTGTCAAGCTCTTGCTTCAACGCCAAAATCTAGAAAAACCAGATATGGGAATACAATATTAGCTTAACGTCTGACAAAGTGGGTTATTTTCCCTAATCGTAGCTTTTTCAATTTTCTGAAAAACTCTACAAAAATGTAGACTTTCCGGAGTCACAAACAGATTTCAATAGTAAGTAATATTTGACTCACATCCGAATCGGTACTGCACTTTTCCTCACGCAGCACCGTTTCTCCAAGGGTGGCCTTCCCCCGGCCTGTCACTCGAATGGACTCCTCTACCAACTTGGGCAAGTGCTGAATTAGTTGATAAATGAAAAACTCCTTAAATTTGACTCCGACTCACTTCAATTCGCACTTCATTCTCGCCTTTTGCCATTTTGAGCGTAAAGCGGCGCTCCACCTGGGCGCATTCGCTATAGACGGTTACTGCCGAAATGGGATGGTCTGGAGCAGACACATTATGGACAGTTGGCCCATCCATATTTTCTAAAATGGAATTTGGTAAACGTGGATTATTTTAAATTGGTTGGCAAAGAGAACGGATACGGAGAAAAATGGACAATTTCACAAAAATGTCACAACTATTTATTGGTTTATTGCGTATCGCATTATTTTATCACATCCTTCTTCCTCAACTTTCGAAAGAAAGTAAATGAGAAAATGAGTCATCACAGATTTCACATAACTGAATGAAGCAAAAAAGGAAAATATGCTTTTGAAGTTTTGAAATTGTGGGTAATATATATATATATAAAATAGGCGAGACGTGAGATTATAAGTAACATTATAATATGTGGTTGAGTAATTTCATTCCACTTTTCTTCACCGGATATTTAGCAAATTGAGTATTCTCTCATGAATGTTCTGAAAATATAAATAAATTTCATTTTTATTCCTTAAATTTACGGTGTGTCTCCATTAAATGTGTCCCTGAAAATTTTTTCCAATGAAGCGTTGTTGACTCTGGATCGCACTCTCTCTTGACGCCACCCCATTCGCAAATGGGCGCTTTGCTCTGCCCATTCGCCTGCATTCTCACCAAATGCCAAAGCATCGTATAACCACAAAATCAAAGGCGTATGGCGATTTTGTGACCGCAAAGCGGAATGGATGAGCGCAATGGGTGGAATTGGGTCGTATAATTTGACGCTCAGATTGCTCACATTCTTAAAAAGAGTTTTTTTTATAGAATTTCAAAACGTTAAGAAATTGACTAAGTTTTGTTCATCACCTGACAATTGACGATTCGCAGCAGCGATGCGGCACTGAACGGAATAGCCCGCACATCCAGATGCTGATCAAAAAAGTATTTTTGTCGGAAAAGCCATCACAATGTTATCCACCTTCAGCACCCCTCGTTCCGCAATTTGCACAATCTGTTTTTCCAATTTTGCCAATAGTCGAGTGCCCATGCCCATCGATACTGGGATATCGAGCACAAGCGAGCAGAGAGAGGACATTGATAGTAGGGGAGAAAGGCAAACAACGGATGATATGCGCAACGAGAGATGGACAAGATGTGGACATCCGGAAAGCAGCACATCGAGCGGCATCTTCAAAAAACAGACATAATCAAGACAAATAAAGTTTTGAAATTACAATTCGAGTGGAGAGCAGGCAAAGTGCTTGCAAATGTGGCAACTGGGATAAACAAACGGCAAGCCGATCGGCAGTGCAATGGGCTGATAGACGTAGATAGCGTAAACTGAAGGAACTTGTTCAAGAAATGCAAAAATGTTTAAACGCACTGTTTAAAGCGAACGATGGCCTCCAACATCCGCTCGCTCACATCATCCGTTTCCAAATGGAGGCTAAACCAACATTCATCCTTCTTCTTTAGGCTTAGAGGCTTACATTTCAATTGCAGAGCAGTCTCGTGCCGCCACTTCGATCAATGTTTCAATATCTGCACTGAACTCGAGCCAGCTATTCACATAACTAAAAAAATTATTTATTTGCTTAATTAAATTTAAAAAAATTATATATTCACAGCGAAAGGAGCCGTTCTGGTAGCCTATCGGCAATCGGGGTGCCAGGAGAGTGGTGATAATCCAAATGGAGGGCCAAGTGTTGGAGTTGTGAAAAAGAATGAAGGATTGGTCGAAATACGGGACGATAGGCCTGTGTAATGAAAATAATTAATATTGGTGATTTTTCTGCTCAAACCGTTTCAAAAAGTGTCAAAGATTTGAGCTTTTTGCCCATCGTCTGCGCTAGCGAATGCACAGCCGCGTCTTCCAGCCACTCGCAAAATCGCAAGTCCAAATGGCGGAGGGCGGGCAATGAACGCTCAATTTGGCTCACCACTCTACGATCAAGCCCCACATTCTGAAGCGGCAGTTCGCGGAACCACTGGCCGCAGCGTGCCCCAATTTGGGGAATCCAAGAAGAGCATGTCTGCAAAGGAAGTGGACATGGAAACACTTTGAATTTCAATGAAGATAGCTTTTTCCATGATTTCGAGTTTCGAATTTTTTACCAAGGGCTGTATGCAATTTTCAGTGCCTCGCCATCCTCGTGTTAGTGCAATCCGTCGCCAACGTTGGCAAACCTGATTTTTTTAAAATTTTTCATTAAAATATAAAATGGTGACATTAATTTGTGTTTTTTCCGAAATTTTGTTCCTAAAAATTGGACCTGTTCTAAGCGCAAACGCTCTGCTAAATCATCCACAAGATGAAATATCAAAGCCTGAAAAAAGGAAAAAATTCGATTTGGATGGATACAAGACCAGTAAGTGCCTACTAGAATCTCAGCCGGAATATCGCCAATATTTACAGTTTTTCGTCGTCTTCGATCCATTTTTTTGCCTGAAATGTGGGCGATGAACCGCTGAACTATGCTAGTCCGGGGCTCCGGGGACGGTAGGGAAGCTTCCAGTGCCCACGTTCCAGTGCCAGGTTTTTTTATGAGGCATAACTGAAACGAAGGTAGAAAAGAGTTCTTGGACTTATTGGATAGATCTTTGGAAGCTCTACAAAAATGGTGCTAAGTCTGAATTGTTTGGTCCAGTTTTGAACAAGTTATGGCCAAAAAAGTCGAAAATTGGCCGATTTTTCCAAACATTTAGTCATAACTTGGCCAATTCTCAGCCAATCTTAGAGCTGAGCAGATAATTGGATAGGGCACACTTTGAGCTTTCCAATGATATCTCACATACTTTCTTTGCATTAAATCTGGCTGAGTTATGGCCCCTCAAACACCCTGGCACTGGAACGTTCGGCACTGGACTGTGCTGGTCCGTCCAGGGAAGCCACAGTCCAGTGCTAGACCTATTTTTTGTTTTTCATTTTATAAACCTTTCGCCATACAATTTCGTTAAACTCAAATTAAAATCCAAGTCATATTTCAATCTCAACTTTTAAAACCTAACGTTGGGCACTAGAATTAGAAAGCAATGACTGCGATGAAGCTATAATATAACTTTTATTCTTCATCCATTTTGCCAGTTGGCCTACTCTCACATTCGTTGTCGCAGACATAATCAGACCACAGCTCACAAGATTCCACCATTTGATGGGCAGAGTTTACGGCTCATCTCTCCACATCATTTTACTATTTATCAAATTGTAAATTGGAACATTTTATCGCAAATATTATTCAGATTCTTTGGGATTATAATTTTTTAGTTTTAACCTCTGCCCTCTGTCCTGTTCCTATTTCTGATAAGTGATAACTGATAAACCAAACCAACCCTTTTCTATACATTTGCTAACATCCCAATTCATTTCAAGAGTCAAATATTTCTTTCCAACCATTTATTAATTCCAGATAATTTTTACCTATGCGATTTTCTGGGGTTACCACTCCTTTAATTTTGTTATGTATTTTGCCGACACTTTCATTCGGTAATTCATAATCCTTCTATTTCCCGATCCACACCCAAACAATTTTCAGCCTTCCGATGGAAGTGTGCTGCGTGTCGAGGTGCCGTTACTATGCTTCGACTGTTTTACGAGCGAAATGCTACAGCCAACGAGATTGAGATTGCAGCAAAGTTCTTTTGCCGTCGCTTCGCCCACGTTGATTCTTTTATCTGCGATGGCATCACGTCACAGTTTAAAGTTTGTGAATAAGCTTTGTCCTTATTTTGTATTTTTTAAAGGAAGAATTCTTGTACGTTCTTGGACAACTGGTATTTCGTCCATCGCAATTGTGCGGATTACTTGTACATGGTTGTGGCACTCCCTATGGTCCATTCGACACAAACTGGCAATTTTTTCCACCAAAACTCCGAATAATGAAATTTTTGCATTTGTTAACTCATTTACAGGACAGTGCCCCTTCCGCCGAAGCCAACTTCAGCACTTCCCCGTCTTCGCTCGTCTGAGTTCTCTCCTCCACTACGCATTCTACAACTTTCCGATTTGCACTTCGATATGGACTACCAAGAGGGTGCGGAGGCCGAATGCGGACGACCTTTGTGCTGCGTGAATCGAACGAAGGAGCCTGTGAAGAAGCCTGCAGGCAAATGGGGAACCTTGGCCAGTTGTGATATTCCCTTGCGTACAGTGGAGAATCTGCTCGCGCATATAAACACGACACACATGGCAAGTGCATCCAGAGATTCAAACGGTTGTGATTTACAGGTTGACATGATACTGCTCTCCGGTGATTATATGTCACATAAGGATTGGGGTAAGTGTTTTCCATTTAGTAATCCTTGTGCCTGTATTCATGACCATTGTCTTCTTCAACAGCATATTCCCGCACACGCCATCGTGCCGCAATCGAAAACTTGACTACCCTCATTGCGACATATCTACCGGCAGTGCCAGTTTTCTGGACGCTAGGTAAGGGATTTTAGTTTTGCATTAATCTATGATTAGTATCTTTATTGGCGTGGTTGAATTTATAGGCAATCATGAAGGAGTTCCGGTTAATTCGTTTGCACCCCATTTTGTGCCGCGGCGCTTTCAGCCTCATTGGATGTACAGAGCGATACTTGAGGCGGGAAAAAGAACTGCAGCACTGCCTTCAAGCGTTGAACAAAGCGCAGAATAGTAGTGTTGGAGATTGAATATTAGAGTTTTAAATTGCTCCTTTAGTCGTGGATCTTACATGGTTCAACTGCGACCACGATTGCGACTAATTTCGCTAAATAACGGCTACTGTGAGAAGACAAATTTCTTCATTTACATCAATCAAACGGACCCGGATGGCTCCCTCACTTGGTTGGTTGAGCAACTGTGGGCGGCAGAGCAAGCCAACAACGTATTTTCTCCTCATTTGATCGGAATATTTATATTTTTCTACTTTCAGTATGTGTACATTTTGGCTCACATCCCTCCAGGAAACGGAGAATGCTTGGTAATTAAATCCAAAGTCTTGCGTAGGGGTGAGATTAAATTTTAAATTACAGGAAAGTTGGTCCCGGAACTATTACCGCATTGTAACTCGTTTTTCTGAAACAATCGCGGCCCAATTCTTCGGACACACGCACACCGATTCCTTTTCCATTTTCTATGAAGATATGAACGATCCTCATTCGCGCCCTCTATCGGTGCTGTTCACTGCTCCCAGTGTCACCACATTCGAACGTCTGAATCCAGCATATCGTATATACAGCGCCGATATGCACACTGGAAAACTTCTGGATTATGAGGTGAAACACCTAGAAACATTGCACATTCCATCAAAACATCATCAACCGTCTCATCTAGACATACTTCTTCAATCTGACCGCCTCGCATGAGAACGAATCACCGAAGTGGGAGTTTTTGTACCGCGCTAAAGAGGAATATGAGCTATCGGACCTGAGTGCCACGGAATGGAATTCACTGGCGGACCGAATTGAGAGTAATTCTACGGTAGCCCAAAAGTTTAATCGGTTTGTTTGGTTATAACTGGCATATTTAAAAATTCAAATTCCGTTTCCAGCAACTATGTGAGGCAGGATACCGAAACATGCACAGGGGATTGTCTCACTCACCGACTCTGCGAAATCCGTGCCGCGCATCACAATGAAAAGGCACTATGTGGAAAGAACGAAAGAAAAAGCAATAGAACCATTCAAAAGAAGCAACAAAATTTTTAAAAGATCAGTTCATCCTTGGAAATTAATTTAATCGATAAAACTCATCGAAGTCATCATGTAACGAGGAGGAAGGTAGATGTAGAATTCCTCCCAATTGGTCATTCTCTCCCATCAACAATTCGTCGCCATAATCCTGGGATTGCTGTTCTTGTGCTTCGCCAAAGAAATATCTTTGATCGAACAATGTACTAGTTGCTTGAGAATGTTGTTTTGCATTTTGTTCACCCAGTTGCTCCGGTTGAGGCATCCCATGAACCTGGTAACGGTGTGCCAGCAACTCTTCACTGCAGATTACAAAACTTGGGTTTTGATCATCATGCCATGAAACAGTAATTTGCTTTACCTATTATCGAATTTTTGCTCACAGCATTCCCAAATGAGACGCCCATTTGTGTCAATTGTGTATCCAAGAGGCGGCAATTGTGGCGATGAAAGTGGATAGACTATTTTAGCCGAGTAATCCGAAGTGCGGTTATGGACACGAAGCATGTGCCTGATGAGCAGCGATGGACGAACGATCATCAAGCCACATAGTTGACATTGTAGGCTAAAAAATGAGATTTATAATTGAATGAGCTTGATCCGGAGAATGCCTGGCAAGGACATCTGTATTCGGACGAATCGGCAGTTCTCGAATCTGACAATTATTTTTGCCCATTGCAACTATTCCATGTTCACGTTCTTTGTGGGCATTAAGTGCAGAAACTCCGGAAAAGAGTTTAGCACACAAATGGCACATGAATCGACGATGCTTTGGTTTATAGTGCCGATTCGTAAAGTGGTTTGAATGGAGATGCTCGGTCAACTGGGCCTCATCAAAAAACACCATATCGCAATAATGGCAAAAAAGATGCTGAAGAGAAATAATGGTTAAAACTTAATTCTTACAATTTAAAAATTAAAACGTTTTTGATTCCTATTCCTAGCTCCTACCGGGTAGTCCATCTCCAGCTGTGTTTGGTCATTGCTTTGATCCGGGTACCTGTATTCCAACATTCTTGGATCTCTTGCATCGATGGATATGCAGCGCATGCACTCCTTTTAAGGAAAAATCACTTATTTTAAGAAAGTAACCAGATATATGTAGTTTATACGTTTGACTGGTTCTGGAGATTCTGCTGTAACACAGTTGTCCCATGATCGTACAAAAAGGTACCTTCTGGAGTTATGAACTTTTCCTCTTGTCGCCTTCTTGATCTCCTCGCCCATTCATTCTTTGAACAATCAATTGGAAAAGTATGTAAATAAATTACAGGAACCTGAATTTGTTTGGCTAGTGCCATAAGTTGACCCAATTTATCAGGATGCATTGCCTCAGCATGTCTTTCTAATCCAGCCAGAGTGAGGAATACACGCTCTTCAGGGCAAATGTTACATGGGTAAGACTCCACCTAAATTGTAAAAAATCAGAATTCATTTCCCTATTTGTTTATTTTTTACATTACCTCATCAGAAATTCCAGGCAATTCGATTCGTTGCGACATTTGAGAATTTTCCTCTTCGTCCCCTTCTCTCTGGAAATCTATTGCCGCTATTTGACCATTGTGTCCACTATATTCGCTTGTCAATTTCCTTCTTTCTTCAGCATTCTTTCGGTAGATGATCAACCCACTATGAACCAACATCTTTTCATTTAATTCCTCGTCAAGTTCCGCTGTAATTGCCTTTGAATCCTCCAGTTTAGAACCTGGATAATGGGGAATCATCGGGCTCATTAAAACATTTGATGTTTTATATTGTGTTAATTGCCAACTATTATATTATCTCACCTTCGTTTATTTGTCGCCTTGTTGATCGTGAGATAATCCTCGGCTTAGTTCGCTTGAACATCTAGGCAAATGTCCAAATACCCAGATATCTTCGCGATAAAAATGATTTTCAAGAAAAAGATCAAGTTTTTGTGAAAACTGTTGCAATTGCGATTAGGCAGTTGGTGGTAATAGCTCTAGTCAAGCATTGTATTTAGAACAAAAAATTAGCATATACAAATTAACTGGTGAGTACTGGAGTAGTGTGATATAATGACCGAAATTCAAGTAGGCTTTTTTTAATTTTCACAACTTCTTTTTGAGCTCTTCGAATCGGCGTGCCAAAGCATCGAAATCTAAGTCAGCATTTTGGTTTCCATTGCCCATCATATTTGGTCCATCATCTCCTCCAGTCCTTGGAAATCCGCTTCCGCCCCCTCGTCCTAGGGTGTTGGGTACTTCCTTTGGCGGATCCGGAAATTTGGGGAGCAAAAATTCTGAAACGAAGATAGGGAAATATCACAGTAGAATTGTAAAATATACGGACCATTGTCGGACTCGGATCCAGGCTGTGTTGGATGGGGTTGATGCATAGGCGGTGGTGTTTCGTAAATGTGCTGATCAATGGACTGTTTTTCTGGTAGAGCATTTGGCATAGGCTGAACACCGAAATTAGTCTGTAAATTAAAACCATATTTATATTAGCCTAATTGTAATTAATAAAGTATACTTACTTGTCCATGCGATGAAATGTAAGGCATTGCAGTATTCTGATTTTGAGTAGGATATACGTTTGAATTTGCACCCGGTCCTTGTTGTTGGGGTGAAATGTAGTTAGGCGGTGGTGGTGGCGGTGCGTACTCGGGGGGAGGACCTTGAGTCGCTTGAGGAAAACCGCCGCGACCACCTCCTCCGTTGAATGTATTGCCAACATTTGTTGGACCTCCTTGAACACTATTTGCATCATCTGACTTTACGCTCCATCCATATTGCTCCTATTTTTAAAACAAATTCGATTTTTAAAATTCGAACTAGGTACGAACCTCATTCATAAAATTGATCAAATTTCGCTCGGCTCGCGCAATTTCATCGTCATCATCACGCATTACTTTTGGATCTGGCGTGAATGGTATATTTCCCGACTGAGCGATTGTGATCAAATATCTGTATTAAGAAAATGAATTAAAACAAAGATTGATTAATGTACTTCTCGACAAGCAATTTGTTGGGTGCAGAAACACTTAGTTTCTGAACAAGTTTAGTCGAAACTCGACTCGGTTCTGGTAGTTGATTCATGCGAGCTGCTTCTGCGAATTGTTTTCCATATTTGTGCGTCAATTCATCGTTAATTGCCTAGAGTATAAGAATAGAAAATGTGTTGAGAATATACATAATATTTTTATTTTTTATGCAAACCTTGAACTCAGTAATTTCATGGCCAATACGTGGTGCTACCCATAGCAAACTGCTTACTGCTTCCGCAATTCCGTCATCCAAATCCTTCATTTGTTGAATTATTCCGAATCTGGCAAGTAACAATTCGCAATACATCTCAAGTAATTCATATGCCTCCACGACGAAATCTTCACGAATTATGTTCTCCACTCGAATGCGTGCCCGGTCTTCTTTGTCCGCTAGAATAACAAAGGATTTATTCATGAAACATAAAAATACTAACAATTAAGAAAATCTGCGATTTCGCCTCGTGCCTTTATTGCTTGTTCAGTTTTCTTTTTTTGCAACAATTTCAGTCGATTGGCCGCTAGACGCAAGTTAGTCTTCAACTTAGTGTACTGGGTACCCCAAGAAACAGACATGTGGGATCGATTTAAATTAAATTAGAATTGTAGGTATTGTGCTATAAAAAATCGCAACCTAAATTTGTATCATAAATTCATGAATCATGTCTTGGAAATTTGTATACTTGGTATAATTTGTGATCAATTTTTAAATCGAATAGTAAAAATGGAGAATATTTATATTATGGTGAGTGATGCTGATGACTGATGACGTGATGATGTAGTAAAAAGTAAAAAGACTATGATATGACTCATCTGTGCGTGTACCCTCTGTCCCAACCGCTACCGTACAAAACGCCTAACGGCTAAAACGCCCAATGAGCTAGTTTAAATTGGGCCAAAACACCCAACTGCGGTATTTTTGGCAGATTTATAGATATAAGTCAAGTTTATGGAACCCCTTGAGTTTTCGCTCAAAACCACCTTATATGGAAGTTTGGGCGCTAAAAACGATAAATCAGTTTAAAAAACTGGCCGGCAACGCGTTTCCGCCGAATTATGACATGCCAAAGTTGGCAAAAAACACAGGAGCGGCTGAAACAGAAATTGAGAACCCTGTCCAGTTCAATTTGGTCGCTCACATAGGCATTCATTTTGGCGAAATCGTACTCGCATTGAATGTTGGCACCGACCCAGAAAATCGACTTCGACATATTGGCGGACGGGACCATCGGAATGCGGTGAAATGGAACTTGCAAGAGTGGTTTGGTTCACACAATGGACATGTCCCTCTTTTATAGATTCGAACAGAGAACTGTGTTATTTCCACCAAGGTGGCACAAGACCACTTCGACCACTTTCTGGGTAATCACTTCGCCATTAGCGCCAACACCTGTACAAGAAAAGACTATTCTATTAAAGATTGGGCGCGGCAATTCAATATAGCCAATTAATGCAAAAAAAAAGTTATAAACCGCGGTATTGTGACATTTGGGGATTCCAAACTGCAAAAAAAAAGTTAGAAACCGCCGTCTTCCGCGGACTCCCACCAACTCACTGTTGTTGTCCCCCACCGATCACTTTGACATATCATAAGTCATAACTTTGTCCAGATTTTTGGAATCCCCAAAAGTCCGATCCCCAAGTGTCCCCTAACCAATATGATCAATAACGTCTGAATTGTGTTTGTTTTCGGAAATATGTTTACTAAATGTATTATTGTTTTCGTCAACCTTATTAATTATCTCTATTTTATTCATAAATTCTAAAGTCCCATTCAATTTTACTAATCCTATTTCATAATCTTTACCCAAGAACTTTTGAGAAAACGAATATTCAAAACAAGAACATAAAATTCCTTCTATAAATAACAAATTCTTCAAGTAGAGAACACAATTTATTGAACTAAATCCAGGTACAAGAGACCAGATTTACTGCTTGTTGAGTTGGAACTTGTGCTTTTCCCAATCGCCGTGCAACCACAACTTCAGTTGGCGCATGGCATCCGCTCCCAAAATATTGACCTCCTTGAAATGAGCCTTTGAAACTTGGCATTGGATGTTGCTGCTCTGGTCCTAAAAACTCGAAATTAATCTTTAAATTCTAACCAAAAAGTAAACCTGGATTGCGATTTCGAAGAGGTCATTTTCGTGAATTTCCTTGTCAGCGCCCAAAATTGCCTTCATCGACTTCATTGTGAGACAGGTGAACGGGGAGCTTGTGTCGACCAAAAACCAGACATTGACGCTCGGCTTGTTCGGCTTTCCGGCCCACTGACAAACTAACGGCACCATGAGGCGCAAGTTTCGAACCAAGATATGCCCGTTGACAGGAAAAGCTGGAGAAGAGAAGACGCCGGTGCTCAAATTGTCGATTTCGTAGGTTCGACCAATCTAAAATCAAGCAAATAAAAATTAAAAATAAGGAAAAATAATTACTATTTTAAGCTCAAGCTCGTTAATATCGGTCACCAAAACGTCGAACTCGTTGTAAGGCATGTCCAAGTACTCAATATACATTTTGAGTTGAAGAAGCGAAAAGTGGAACAGACTAAAAATGAGCGAATGAATAATAAGAATAAATACTCGAAAGATACACGAACACAAAAATTTTAGGTACTTGATTAGGGGAATTGCGAAAAATAAAAAATTGCATATTTTTATTTTGGGGTAGAAAACTGCTTTTTGGCATTCTGTTTTTGTTCAAAAAACGCACTTCGTTTTGGTGCTAGTGCGTTTAGTGACCGGCAAAATCGAAAAATGCGGGAGCGGGAGCGGGATTTTTATTTTTGCCTTTGCGGGATCCCGCAGCGGGAATCCCGC
>VAHH01000798.1:0-20055 GCA_013357305.1 Radopholus similis | reverse complement strand
AGGTCCCTCTGGAACAGTTCTTTCAGAAGGGGCGCCAGATCCCGTTGGCCCCACACATTCGCACAGAGCTTGATTGGTGAAGAGGGGCCTTTAAGAAGTCTTCGTTTCGGCGGTATTTTCTGCGCATTCCATTCGCAATTTATGGTTTCCTTTCCTTGGTAAAAAATTCAACCCATAATTTGCGGTTTGGAAACAACAATTCTCTCCCCCATCCAATTCAATTGGTGTGGAATGTTATCAATGCATAGATTGCCGACACCGATGGCGGTGCTGACTCAATATGTTTGATTGGAGCCCGCCAGAGCTGAGACAAACACTCATCTTCATCAGGTCTCTCTCTCATCGGCCAAGTTGTTGGTGGAGACGTTTCCACTCAATCCATCGACAAAACAACTAAATTGAGCGAATAATGATTCTGAACGAGGTGGGGCTGAGTGACTTGGTCATCCTCGCAGTCCTGCTGCTCCTGGTGGCCGCCGTTGCCCTGCTGCTGATGATGCCCTGCATTTGCATTTGCATTTGGAGAAGGTGCACCAAAAAATGGAATTGTACGTGGGGAACACTTTGTGGATGCTTTAGACTTTAGACAGTTCTAATTGAGACTTTCAGACGACGTTGCCGAAAATGTTTGGTCCGTGCCAGTGACGGATTTTGGCGGCCAACAGCCTCAATTGCGAAAAGCGACGGCTGCAGGTGCTCTATGTAAAAAGACCTGTGGAATTGGTTTAAGACGCGATCCTCTCAAATTCAGCGCAAGGTCTCCAGAGGCAATCGCGGATCTCGCCAAAAGGGCGCCCGGGGACACTGGTCGCTGCAAAGGCGGAACAACGCCACCGAAGGGCAGGGACCCCGCCGTCCCCGCAAAGCGAACACTGGTTTTCCATCGATCTGGAGAGCGCGGCCAGCTCAAGAGAGAGCTGCACCAGGGCCACAATATAGCGGAAAATGACGGATGTCCAGAGCGATTTGCAAATTTCAAAATATCTACATAATTGCCAATTCGAAATGAACCGATAAAGTTGTAGCAGCTTGATATTAGAAGAAAATGAATATATTTTGCACTCCCTCTCTGTTCAACCTAGAAAAGAGACAACAGAATTGTTTCGTGAGAATTTGGAGTAAAGCATCAAATGTTTAGGTTCGGGGTGTTCCCAGTTCCTTCATTTCTGTGTCCTGCTGTTGCCACTTTGTTTCCCTCATTTTGGGACTCTGCTTTGTGTCAAAAGGGATTGGAAGTGTACGAAATACTCGAGAGGGGAGCGGTGTTTGTGCTTTCTAGTCTTGGGCATTTGTGGCGCTGCAACTGCATAAAAGTGGGGGATAGTTGTGCAAATTCGAGTCCAAAGCCCTTTCAAAATCCCACAAAATGAAAATCTCACCTGTCCTTCCCACCACCGTTCTCGCACTCCTTTCGCTTTTGCAGCTCTGTTCTTCGGCCCGCATTCTGCTGTTTGCGCCCGGATACGGGGGCAGCCACATCCTGTTCCACCGGCGGCTGGCCGACGCCATCGCGCGCGGGGGACACCAAGTGGTCGGGTTCAAAGCCAAAACGCCAAAAGAGGCCTTCCACTGTCTTCTTCAGTTGAGCCTCGAGCCTGAGTACGCTGTGGACCCGCGGGCATTCCAAGGCCCCGCACTAGCCAAACGCCTGATCGTGAATGGGCCGGCCAATCGAAGCAGAAGCCAATCGGCCCTAGGCTCAAAGGCAAACGGCGCATTGTTTGGCGGGGAGGACTTCCGTGCGGGATTGCCCCAAATGTGCGAACAGGTCATTGCCCGTCCGGGGCTGATGGACGAATTGCGGCGGTGGCGCTTTGACGCGTACCTGTACGAGCCGTTCACACTGTGCCCGGTGGGCATCGCCCGAGTGCTGGGCATACGCACACAGATCACATTCACGAGGTAACAATGGGTGGAGGGAGATTTGCACTCATCTCCGATATTATTTATTAGCCAACCCGCTCTGGACGAACAAAAGGGGGGACTCATGGCCAGTTTGTGGGAGAGGGCCACAGGTTGGAGGACCTCCGTCGGCCGGGAATATTCTGCTCTCTTCAGCCAACATTTTGGGTCTGTCAAACAAACAAAATGGGCAATTTTGTCTCCGTTCAGTGCCGATTTCGCGGAAATTGAGCAAAGTTCCGGGCGGGCACAGCTGCACCTGGTCAACTCCAACCAGTTTTTGGAGTTTCCCCGCCCATTGCCCCCGAACGCGGTGAGAATCGCAGGCATCGGATTGGAACGGGAAATCGGCATGTTCCCCTCCCTCCACATTGCCAATTTGCTGTTCGTTGTTTCAGACGAAGGAGACCCGTTGGAGGCGCCATTTGACGCGCTCATGGCGACCGGACGCGAAGGGGTGATTCTGGTCTCCTTCGGCACACACATTCTCACCACCACAATGCCGACCGCGGTCAAACGCAATCTGCTCGACGCATTTTCGACACTCCCGAATTACCAGTTCATCTGGAAAGTAGACAAAGCTAACGTGGTGAATGGGGGAGAATAATGTTGGGTTTGAATTGCTTTTGTTTTGCAGCACTCGATGCGAACGATGGCCGCGAGTGTGCCGAACGTGCACATCACCGGGTGGCAGCCCCAGGCCAAACTACTGGGTAATCTCTGTTTTGTCCGGCGTATTGGGTGTCCGTTTCAGCGCATCCCCGTCTGCGGCTGTTCATTTCGCACACCGGCTTCAACTCCCTGACGGAGGCCGCCTGGCACGGCGTACCCGTTCTGGCCATACCGTTTGTGTGCCCCTTCTCGGGGCGGGACCAGCAACGGAATGCCGACCTGGCCGTGCGGAATGGCTGGGCCCTGAGGCTGGAGAGGCGCACTTTGTTGGACGGACACGGCCAGCTGAGGACGGCAGTCTTGGAGGTGGAGAGGGCCCGCAAATGGGGAACATTTGGCCCCTTCAGCTGCTCTCCAATCCCTCGTACGCAAAGAGTGCACAACGCACAAAACGTCTGATGAAGGCGCTCCCATTGTCCGCTGAGCAGAACCTGCACACACATTTGGAGCTGTTGCTCAGTGCTGGCGAGGGGCATTTGCACGAGTTGGGGCACAGTTCTGCTGGCGAGGAATCTGCTGTTCCCGTTTTTGAGCTGTTGGCCGCTGCCGCAACAATTTACTTCGTGACAAGGACAGTGCTGTTGATTTGGCATTAGCGCTCAAAAGGGAATGGCAAAATGGACTCGCGCATTCGATTCTCGAGAGAGAAAGAGTTTACAACTTCTGACTGAAATAAAAACCAATTCACGAACACGGGTTTTCGCTTCGGGACCACGCGTCCAGCTGTTCTCGCCACCGCTCCGGCTCCGCGACCTCCAGCCTCGAGTAGACGAACCCCTTCTCCGCGAACAGGCGCTTGTGCGCCCGCTCCACCAGCTTGAGGGCCTCCACCATGCCGACCACCACCTCCTTGGTGCCGTGTCTGAACACCGGCTTGTACACGATGCACCTTTGCGCTGCAACCACAAAATATGCGCCATTTCAAGGGGGAGACGACCATTCTTGCGTCCCACTCTGTCGCGCGTTTTGCGCCACGTCCCCAGGTACTGTTCGATGCTTTCGTCCAGTGTCTTCCAGTGGAGGCATTGCTCCTCGTTTATGCGCATCCAGAGGTGCGGCGCACTCTCACAAGGCCACTCTTTCCTGGGCCTCTTCTTCGGCTGGCCCTGGTTCCCGAAGCACAGGACCAAAAGCCGGCGCTTTTCTGCCCTCCCGACCGCCCGGTCCAGGTCGTTCGCCACCCACGCCCTGTCCTCATCGTCCAGTCCAGTTGGACGCGACGAAAGGGGCAGATTTTGTGGGGCTTCTATTTCCCCCTCTAAATCAGCCTCCAACTGTCCTGGCCCGCCGCCCGTTCGCCTCTTGTTGCTGGACACAACGTGCATTTGTTTGAGCCGTACCAAATCGCTCGAGGGGACCGAGGCTTGGATGACAGGAGGGGGGTTGTCGTCCACTTCGGGTTGGATCTCATCTTGTTCCTCCGCTGCCGACTGGGAGAAAAAATTAGTCATCATTTTGGGATGATAGGAAACGCGCAGTTAATAAGTTAGTTAAGTTAAATTAAGTTAGGTTAAGTTAAACTTATGTTATGTCAAATTAAAAGTTAAGCGTACAAGATGGTTCCGTCGGTTCCCTTCCCACCTGCAACCACCAAATCCCGAAGGGCCCCTCCCGCCGTTCCTCCCGCTCCGCCTCCTGGGCCGCAATCAGCGCTCGGATCCTGCACATTTCGGCGGCCGTCTCGCAAATGGACGTCTCATCAAATTTGACGCGCAAACCGGTCCTTTCCGCATTCCCGTCTCTCCGCCTCAGGACACCTTTCAGTTCTACTAGTCCTTTTCCCTTTTCCTCCTCCTGTTTGCCAATTTGATCCTCGATTTCATCGGATTTTCGCTTTAAAATGTGAATAGAATTTTTAACATTTTTGGTTATACCACAGCTGTTGCGGTGTTTTTCTCGGTTAAAATGGCGAACAAAATAAATGCCACAATGAGTTTGACCATTAAACACAAGGGGCCCGTCAACAAAAAGGTTGTTTTTCACTCTGAATATGCCAATTAGAATTGTGCTAAATACATATGTAAATATAAATATTGGTAATAAAGATAAAGTAATAATACCTACATTTTTCATATTTTTTCTCTACACAACAGGGCAACCATTTTAAATATTTGTTGTTGTGGGCGGATAAACAGTGCCATTCTTTTTAGCAGCCCGCCATTGTGCCAATCCATCCACCATCATCACATGGGCAAGGACAATTGATCCATGTTGGCATCGGGAGGAAATATTGAGAAATTTTGGAAGAGGAATTTAAACAGTGACAAGGGTGTTGCTTAAATGGATTTTCACAAGAAGATAACACAAAAAATTGAAAGCCTTCATTTGGTCAGGTGCAGGGGGCTCTTTCCTGGAAGACCCTGAACACGTTGACCAGCGGGAACATGACCAGAGCGCCCAGAAAGGAGCCGACCTGGGGGCCAAATGGATCGCGTTCTGTGGGCAAATGTACTGCACCTGGATGGAGAATCCGCTCCAGAAAAGCGCCGATTCCCTCTCCCGGGGCGGGAGGTCGTGGCTCATCACGGCGGTGAGCTGCACGCGCAAGTAGACGCACAGCAGCAGGTTCACAGCCGCAGAGGCGGTGACCAGCACACTGCCCAGGGCGGTGGCGGGGGAGTCCCGCAGCAGGGGCACTGGACTCTGCAGGGCCAGCACGAAGATGTAGCCGGCACTGGCTGGGAAAAATTCCCAAAATGGACCGGCTCTCGTGGGGAGGACCTGTGCAGATTGCGGTCAGCAGCAGCAGAACGGGCAGCGAACGGGGCCGGAACCAGAGCGGCAGGAAATTGGCCAGCGGCTGGAGCACGTTGGGCAGAGTCAGCGACAGGTGGTAGGTGAGCTGAATGGCGCGGGAAGGACATACAGGTCATAATAGTATCAACAATATCTGACGAGGGAGTAGGGCAGTGCGGCGAAGCTCAGGATGGCGGGCACGATTGCATTCATTTGGGCGGAGGTGAGCGCCAGCGCGGTGAACAGCACGCCCAGCCGGAATCTGCGCATCAGCTGGTTCCCCTTCGCGTTCAGTTGTATTCCGCGTTGCATTTCAATGCTGTTGAGGTGCTGTTTTCGGTCAGTGGTCGATTGCGTTTTCGATTCGGTGGCGCCCCTTTTGCGTCCGTAGCAAAGGTGCAGCACTGTGAATGCGCCGACCGCCAAACAGAGCCAGCCGAAGACGAGCAAATTGGACGCGAGAACGGGGAAGTACGGCTCCTTGTGCACCGGCACCAGTCTGCCGGTCTCGTTGCTTGGCACACAGTCGTAGTCGGCAACCCCTCAACATGGGTGCAATTTTAGTATAGCAATCGGAGTGGCACCACACACCTTGGACCAGTTTGAGCACACTGGGCAGAAAGCTGCTCAGGCACATGCCGGAGAAGTAGGCGGTCGTGTAGTCCGGGTGGAAGTGCGCCATGTAGGGCTTGAGGAGAACAAAAATCGTTTTCCACAAAATATACCCGTACCAGATAGAGCACCATGGAGGTGGTGGACACCAGCGACATGCACAGCTGCATGGCCAGAATGACCACCGACCGCTGGGCTCCGAACACCCAGACGGTGGTCTCCCAGAACAGCGAGAGGCCGAGCATTGCCGTCGCAGAGATGCACATCATCCCGAAAATGAACGGGGCCTTGTTGACCGACTGCAGGCGGAACAGCCGCGTGAGGGCCATGTACAGCAGTGGGGCCACATTGGAGATCTGGAACGTGTAAAAGGGATTTAATAGGTAGGTAGGTACATGTGTTTTCTCTACTTCGATGGTGGCCGACAAATAGGAGGGCAGGGACCAGCCCTCGGGCATTCTGGCCGTGTACAGCGACAGCTGCATCCAGACGGCGGCGATGGTGAGCCAGGGACTGCGGGGAGGGGGTTAACGGAAGCACCTGGGCCACAACAATATTAATACCTGGACGCGAACAAACAGACCAGCAGGAAAACAATGGTGTCCATTTGGCAAAAGAAAGCCAAAAATGGAAGAATTGACCCAACAGATTCTCAGACAGAGAGCGGCGAACCCAGTTCTCGCGTTGTCAAGTGATAAAAGAAAAACGGAATCGATAAGGAGGTGTTCGGGAAAGGCTAATAACTTCGATTTTGTAAAATAACTGGATAGATACCTAGAAGACTGGATAGACACTTAGCGTCGAAATGGCAAACAGAACGCATCCCTTTTTGCTTGATTTGTTGATTGGTTCGTCCATTCCGCCTAACGTCTGTTTACTTGTTTCGCTGATGAGGCGAAAATATGGGATGAAGAACGATTAGTAGTTCTATCATCTCTCATCTATCTTTACCGGAAATACTTTATATAATACAATAATAAATTAATCTGATTCTGCCTTAAAATTTTCTTAATTTTTAAAGTGAAGAAGGAAAAAGGAGAGTGATTAAACTAGAGATAATCGATCTATTATCCATTTATTTGCCTCAAATCTGTCCCAGTGTGCGCATCATGCACGCGTATTGCACACATTGGGCCAGCGAGCGTTCGCCCTCCCGGGGGTCGTAAATGCGCAGAAAAAGGTCCAACGGCAGAGCGGCCGGATCGAGTCGAGCCAGCACAAAAATCTGTAACAGTGGGGAAAATGTACTTCTTTTTCTGGCGCAAACCAATTCCGGGGGCATCATGTCGACCAGACGGCGCCAATATTCAGTGCGCGGGGTTTGCGCCAGTTCGTGCACGAAGAAGACGATGAAAGTGACCGGCGGACGTAATGTGCACTCGCGCACAATGCGATCGAAGCGCTGGAAGAACGGAAAAGAGGATCCGAATATGCTTGTGGCCGACCTCGAACACGTTCCGCACTGTGTCGATGGCCGCCTTCTGCTGCTTGGAGTAGGCTGTTGCGGTCTTCTGCTGCTGCTGGCTTGTGCCCTTTGGCGGTTCCCCCGACAGCAGCTCCTCGCTGCCCGATCCCTCGCTGCTGGTCGGCTCCAACCCGCCCACCGAAGACGGCTTCAGCCCTGAATAGAGCGTCCAGATTGACTCCCACCCGCGCCAATTCGGACCAGAATGCCCCATTTGGGGGAGCTTCCGCTTTCTGCTCTGACTGTCCTTGTCCGGTGCTGCAGCGGTCTGTTGCGTGCCGGTCTGGGCGCCACCAACCATTTGCTGGATGCGTTTCTCGCGCTCACGTCTCTCCATCGCGTTCCGGTCGCCTGCCCATAAGAGCAGCTAAACCCAAAATTGGACAACAAGTGGATTCGAAGCATCTCACTTGCAGTGCGCGGACCAGCATTTTGGCAACGACTGTGGCCTTGGGGGAGAATTCGCCGACAACCGGATGTCGAGTGGGACTGGAGGATGACTGAAATGTGTAAATCCATCCAATCTGGTCCAATTAAAACACATTTAATTTCAAACCTTATGCTGCTGCAGATGTGTCTCCAAAGTACTGAGCTGCTGCAGTTGTGGCTCGCCGACTTGCTGTTGGCCACCAGCTGAATTTGCCGCTGCACCTGACTCGGTTATTGTCGTTGTCTGCGCCATTTTTGGCCGATTCGGCACGAAGAGCATGCACTCGACCAGATTCTTGATAATCTCGCAAAGGCACGGCACCGGATAAGTGAATGCGGCGGCCAGACACAGTTCGGCCGCCAAGTCGCCCTCGTCCACCGTGACAATGCGCAGTCTAAACCAACCCGATGAGCTATTGTCGTCCTCTCTTTCCCCGCCCACTGGTTCATCATCTGGGTCATCCAGCAGTGCAGCCAAATGTCCATCCGGCACGAGACATTGCACCGGTTGATGTGCGCCACCGCGTCGGGACTGGCCCAGCCCTGCTGGTTGGCGCAGAAGAACACCTCTTTCAGACGCTGCTTCTCCTCCTTCAGCTCCTCCTTGTCCGCGCGGAGCAGCGCCATTTTACGTCCGACGGGAAGAGCGGGCAGCGGGCGTTGCGCGAATCCGATCAGCCACGTGTACGGGTGCTCCTTCTTCACGCGTGCTTCAGCCATCTGGCGAAGCGTCCGTCGCGCCAACCTCTGGGCATAGTACAGCCGTTCGTGCCCAATCGCGTCCTTCTCAATGGCAATCGTCTGTTTTTGCCAGTCGAGCAGTGCTCGCGCCATTGTCTGACGGCCCTCGCGTGTCGACGGCTGTGTGTCCAACCATTGGACCAGACAAAGCCACAGCGAGCTCAGATGCCGGAATGTGGCCAACACGTTGTGCAGCTGGCCCAGCTCAGGTTGCTGCTGCGCGTGCTGTTCGAACTCGTCCAAGAGCAGTTCGCCCAGCAAAGGCACCGTCTCCAGCACCGCACCAAAGTCGCTCTCTTCCGCACTCCAGAAGGGCTGCTTGGCAGAGCGCATTGCCACGAAATGCGTGTCTTGGAATGTGGCGCGGAACTGCTCGTCCAGCACCGCCTGTCCGGAGAGCAGGCCGCCATTCAGCAGCGGCTCCATCGGTTCGCCACTCTCCACGCACTTGTTGTAGCGCTGATTCCAGCGATAGAAGGCGCAATTCACGCGCCCCCCGACCAGCTCCTCCAGCCGCAAGTCCGGAAACACCATTTGGATGCGTGCCATCAGCAGAAAGGTGAAGTCGAAAATGAGGAGTCGGCCTTGCGCGGTCGAAGCCACCGCCTTCATGCCGCCAGCTTCGGCGCCTTGCTGCAGCTGAGTCTGCGCATTCAGCGCAGCCAGCCACCCCGAGAACTGGGAGAGTTCATTGTTCGCACAGTAGATCGCACACAGAATGTCGATGGGCCCGTCCAGCTTGATCAGATTGATCAGTTTGCACAGCATCTCCTCCGTCTTCTCGGGCGACAGTCTATCGATGGCGTTCTTCGCCTTCTGCACTCGGTTGATCAACTCCGATCTTGCGCCCACTGACGGCGGATTTGTGGCGGAGCAAGTGTGGGCCATCAGCTCCTCGTTTTGTTCGCGTTCTGCATCACTAAACGACACAATACTGGTTTCTGAACAACCATTTGTACAAACCGACTGGCCACTAGTGCTTCGCATTCGGTTGCGCTGAGTATTTCCAGACGTCGCACCGAATCCATGAAAAAGCGGAACACGTTGTCCGACTTCCGTGCGTCCAGCTCGTCCAGCAATGAGGCGCACTCGCTGAGCCGGCGCAACGCGAATGCGAGAGCCTGGCGGGGCACTCCCCGTTCCAGCAGTTTGGCCAGCACTTGGGGCATCTTGAAGAACACGAACACGTCGGCGAGGGCCTCTCGCTCGCGCTGGTCCTCCGCGGCCAAAGAAGCGGCCGGCGAGAGAGGCATCTGGGTGGCGGACGAGTTCAGGGACTGGGTGGTCTCCAACTGGATGAGGAAACCCGCACGGAGCAGATCCTCCACCGTCTGCTCTTCACGCATCCCCAGCACCTGGCCCATGGTCAGAAATGCGTCGGCCACCTGCACTGCTGGATTGGCATCATTGTCCGAAAAAGGCGGACAAACCTCGTCTGCTGACTTGAGCATGCGGAATACGGCATAAATCGAGCCCAGTGTGAGGATGGCCGGCCGGTGCCGTCGCTTGATGAAGTCCTCTCGGAACGGAGTCCACTCTCCTTTTGGGGGAGACGTAAATTCCGGAAATTGGTCGAGCAATTCCCCGAGAGCGCTCTGACACTTTCCGAGCGGACTGCGCCGGTGGTCCACTTCCATTCGGTTCTCTTCCCCATTTTTGTCGTTCTCTGCCGTCTCAATGTGGCTGCCCAGAGTAGCGATGCAATACTCGAGCAAGCCGAGCAGACGTGGCATTGGATTACTCGCTGCACTTTTATTTGCTTAAACATTTCAGTTTTCAGACCCGCAATTCATGCTCAAACCTTTTAGCTGGACAAAATAAACGTGAATGAGTAGCGCAGAGAATGGGTGCGAACGCATTCCGCGGATTCCGCTGATGAGACGAATGACCAACTCGGCTATTTGCGCTGCGAATTCCGCCTCCAACTCGGCCGTGTTGTCGTCGATATGCACTCTGACAAGTGCGTCAATGGCGATCACATGCCACTCAAGACAGCGGAATAACAGTTCGCTGAATTGATGCGAGTCTGAGAGTGCGGCAGAATTGCAATGAAATCTGCAAGAAATAATTAATTCTACTAGTTTGTTCGTTTAATGCCGTACGTACCTAACTTCGCGTGCAAACCGTTCCACTTTATCGGCCAGCAGAGCGACCTCGTCCAACTGCTGCCAGACCTCGAATTGCGTCAGCGCGTCCAAGTGCTCTTTCGGTGAAATGTTGCCGGTCTGGTGGAGGAAAAGCAAATAGTCCAGTGCCAGGCCAAGTGATCCATCGGAATGGCCCAAATGAGGAAGGCGTTCTATTTGGGCGTAAAAATATTCGATTCTCAAGAGAAATGCCTACTGCTCAGCTCGGCCAAATGCGCCGTGTTGAACTGTCGCTCTGCAACGCTCCGATTGAGTTCCGCTAAAAATTCTTGTGGCGTCTCCCGATGCACTGAAAGAGGACGGTCAGCAGATCGAATTTTGGTGGGGGAAAAACAAACTTAACAATCGGCCAACGAATGCATCAATACGGGATGCATCTGGGGGAGCTGATACAACCATCACGCGTTATTGTTGAGGTCAGCAGAACCAGAAAGTGGGGCTTATTAAGTGAAACATTGTATTTTTAATAGAATG
Source organism: Radopholus similis (assembly GCA_013357305.1). Classification (NCBI taxonomy): domain Eukaryota; kingdom Metazoa; phylum Nematoda; class Chromadorea; order Rhabditida; family Pratylenchidae; genus Radopholus; species Radopholus similis. The sequence continues at coordinate 8,877 of VAHH01000798.1, read as the reverse complement.
ACCAATTCATATATAAAATCCTTTACGTTTTTGTTGCTTGCCTGATTTTGCAAGTTACTCAGTAAGAACTAAGAATTGAGAAATTGAGGTATGTATTCTTGTATTCTGTCCTCTTCACTGGGATCTAATGTGACCAATTTGTTATAATTCGAAGTTCGAACTTCAAAACTCTTTTTAAATTTTTAATCAACAATATGCAACATTCGTTACAACTTGGTTGTGTGATTGGTCGGAACTCGGAACCTTGCAGAACATATTTCTTGGGACTTCCGTCTCATTTGCGGAATGCCTGGCTGGCGTGCTTCGGATTGATGCCGCAGTCCTTCATCAGTCGCTCCGACGACTGCTGAAGCATCATCTCACCGCGCTCGGGATTCCAAGAGCGATTCTCCGCACGAGCCGAGTATTCCGGAGCACTCGCCCACCCAGAGCCACCACCTGTTGGTGTTTATTGAACAAGTTTTATTGGGTAGTTAATTCGGCCAGCGCCTACCGCTGTTTCCCTTGCCCTTGCCGTTGTCCGCCATTTTGTCGTAGTTTTAGTCCTTGCTTAATAAGAGAAAATTGTGATTATCTCTGTAACTTTGACTAAAAACAAATGAGCATTGAGCACCGAATTAAAAATGAAATAGAAGTATGCATTTGGATTTGATTAACGATTGACTAAACAGTTAAAGCCGTTCGAACCTTAGTTTTATCAATAACATGCAACATTCGTTAGACGTGACCATTGTCTTGTGTAGTATGTGGCTATAACTTCAAAGTCACATCTTTACTCTCTTCCGTCTTATTTGCGGAACATCTGGCTGGCGTGCTTCGGATTGAGGCCGCAGTCCTCCATCACTTGCTCCGACCACTGCTGCAGCATCACCTCGCCGCGCTCGGGATGCCCCGGAGCAAGTTCCTCCACACGCTCCCAGTATTCCGGAGTGAGACGCGCCTTCGCCCATCCGTCCGAAGAGCCACCTCCTCCACCACCTGTTTGTTTGTTAATTAGCGTGTGTGATCAGTGATCACTAATTAGAACACAAATTCCGCTTACCGTTTCCTTTGGAAGAACCTGCTCCCGAACCCTTGCCACCGCCGCCATTCTTGCCTGCGCCAGCTCCTTTGCTCTGACCTTTGTCCGACATTTTTGTAGTCTAGTATGAAATATAAAAAATTGCCGTTATCTTCTCGAGTTCTCGAATCTGACTAAAGCAGTACAAAAAATGCGTGTCAGGTCTAAATTACGCTTTTAAAACGGCGAGTTCATAACACTTGCAGATTCGATGCTGACACAGTGAGAACTGAGCAGCTGCAACTGACTGAGCTAGGAAAATGAATAATCGCGTGTGGAACGGATGCGTCGATCCCAACATCGGCGATTGTATAATTTGAGATGTTAAACATTGCAGCTGCAGTGAAAAAAGCGATAGAAGAGGACAAAGGTAAAGGCCGTAAATATATAATTATAATTCCCATTGGCTATTTGCTGTGGCGCGGGAAGAACAGGGATGGGGAAATAGCCAACGATGGTCGGAGCATGTCTTTTGGTCAGGCGACTTTGACGAGCCATACGTTAGAGCTAAAAATTTGACAGTGGAAAGATGAAAGATCACAAAGTGTGCACTCTATCTAAATTCCAAAGATATGCATAATTTATAAATTATAATAGGTGTACTTATGTCACCGGATATCCATGAATTGATCAAGTTTCTCAATGGAAAGATAATTTTTAGCATTATTTTATTTTATTTATTTATTCATTGTAGGATACATGTGTGAGTATCACTTATACAATGTGTAGGATAAGACATAAGAGGGTTTCATTTGGGGTGATATTTGTTAGTAATATATGAATGGTGATGATGGTTGGGCTAAGAGGTGAATTGAAGTAAGATGTCTGAATTGTCACCGGATATCCATGAATTGATCAAGTTTCTCAATGGAAAGATAATTTTTAGCATTATTTTATGATCTTTAGAGCAAATTTATGCTTATGTGCATTATTACTCTATCACAAAAGTTAAAACATGGTTTTTTTTCCCGTTTGGTTTTGCCCGAATGGATAATGGCTGAATTACCGGTTCCACTTCCACCGGATCTTTTCATTTGAGCCTTGACCCTTGACTCTCGTTGCGTAACTCTGTTTGTGGAGGGACAATGTCGATCCGACCAACCTGGACAAAGTTTAAAAATCAGCCAATTCTGAGGGGGGTACCAAACTCCCTAAGTGCCCAAATAAAAATTCGAACAATAATTTGAACTGATAAGTGATAGTAATGATAAGCAATAATAAAGCAGAATCAATGATCGAAAGATTGAGCACAAGAACGGAGCCCTTTTCTAGTACTCAAAAAGACACCAATTTCGGTTGTTCACAATCAGTTCTTCTTTCATTGTGCACCAAAAAGATGGTCCTTATCCTTATCTCCCCCCGACTGTTGGTTCTTTCTTCGCTTACCTTTTTGCTGGTCCAAAGTGCTCCCGAACAATTGCGGCGGCAACAACATGTTGCCGACGCTGATGCTCTGGTCCATCTTGTGAATTCGGCACGGAATGCCGGCTGGACGGCAAAGGCGCACGCGCGTTTTGCCCAAATGACTGAGCAAGACTTCCAACGACTGCTCGGCGTCAAGGGGTCTCCCCACAGCGGCGAATTTGAGGTAGAGAAATAAAATTCGGAAACATCAAACTCCACAACGTAAGATATTTAACATTTTCATATTTTGAGGAGCACAAAACAATAATGGAACTGCGAAAGAAAAGCGGAGTAAAAACAGCTGCAAGATCCAGCGATTCCATCAAGACGGAGGATAAGTTGCCGCGCCATTTTGACGCGCGAAAGCAGTGGCCACAATGTGCGGATGTGATCGGCCTCATTCAGGTGAGGGATTGAAAGAAAAATACAAACGGATTGAATATCCACACAGGATCAATCGCATTGTGGAAGCTGCTGGGCAGTTTCGGCTGCTTCCGTGATGCAGGATCGCATTTGTCTGGAGAGCAATGGCGCGCAAAAAGTGAACATCTCGGCACTGGACGTGCTCAGTTGCACCAGAGGCAACAGTGAAGGGTATGCCACAGATCGGGTTTGAATCGGTTGATTTGTTAGCGCTGAAATGTTCTGAGTTTATCCGTCTGCCTTTCATCGCAGATGCAACGGAGGCGAGTCATCGGATGCATTCATGCATTGGGCGCAACAGGGCTTCTGCACCGGCTCCGAATACGTGGACAAAATGGGCTGCAAGCCGTATCCGTTCCCGCCCCGCTCAAAGATCGACTATGACACGCCCGCGTGCAAGCACACCTGCGAGAACGCGGACTACAACAAGGAATATGAAGAGGACAAGCACTACGGTTGATTCAAAATAAAATTTTATTTGGCAATCTTAAAATCATTAATTTCCCGTTTCTGTGCCCAGGAATGTCAGTGACCAATTGGCGCTTCTCCGATCCGACCGACATGATGCGCGAGATCATGACCAACGGGCCTTTGGAGACGCACATCACCGTCTATCAGGACTTCCGTTTCTACTCCAGCGGTGTTTATCGACACACCTTTGGAAAAGCGTTGGGCGGACACGCAGTCCGCGTGATTGGCTGGGGCGTTGACGGACCAACCAAGGTGAGAGAGGGGAGTGTCAAATGAATGTTCTGGTGAATGTTCCGTGGGTTTTCAGATGCCCTACTGGCTGGTGGCGAATTCGTGGGGCGCCGATTGGGGCGAACACGGCTACTTCCGCATCCGCCGCGGCACCGACGAATGCTTTTGCGAGAGCTGGAGCGTGAATTTTGCGAAACCGATTGTGGAATAAAAGTCGCGAACGCAGGCGATGCAAACGAATTGAATAGTGCAATTTGGGGATTTGGTCATCGGCCACTCACCATTACCACCGATAAATGTTATTAAAATTTTTTGAAAAAATGATTTTGATTATGACTTAATGATTAATGACCAGTTGCAGATTGCAGTTTGAGAAAAATCAAAAATGGCAAAATTATGAGCAAAAATTAAATAATGACAAAAAGTCTAAAATATTGTTTAGTAAAAATTAAAAAATGTTGATCTTAAAATAGTAAAATACACGCTTGAGTGTTCAAATCGACTAAAAATGTGTTTTTCATACGTTTCACGCTATGCCGATTCTGCAAAAAATGATGATTTAATTAAAAATCCGGGCCTTATCATCTGTTATCTGGCATCTCTTTCGAAATTTCAAATAAATTTATCATTTACTCGTCATTTATGTATAACTCCGTCGAATACGAAAACAATCTTGCTCTAACTTTAACCTTCAAAGCATCGCACTCATTCGATTTGTTATTTTAGTCAGCATTGTGAAATGCTAGAAAAAGTGAAAAACTGGGTGCAGCAGACGTCCATTCCATTAGTAATCTTTGCACCGGCCGCCCAACACCCAACCAACCAACCAACTAGCCGATTTCATCATTTCTTCGCCCATCCACATCCCTCCCTCCGCGTTGCTTAGTAATACCAACAACATTGTTCGCCAGTTGCGAAATCGCACACATTTGTTCGTGCATAAAAGTAGCCTTTCCCGCACAAAATCCTCCATTTTCAATTTCATTTTTCAGACTCATTTCTCCCTTTTAAAATAATTTTGTCAAAAATATTCCATATTTTTATTTTTACCTTTCAGTTGTACAAATTGCCCTCTAGTGAATAGAAATGTCACCAATAGAAGAGTGTAGTTCGACTTTTCAATTTCGCGATGGGCGCGCCTTTCGCCGAGGTGACGCTCGAATTCATCGCGTGCGCAGAATGGATGTTGGACCGGACGTGTGGCAAATGCGCGTGGACCCATTCCACTCGTTCCCGAATGTAGTGAACAAGTTAGCAACGAATAAGGCGGCGAAAGCAGGAGCCACTCTCCACGGCACTGACCTGGCTGCTTTTGGCATTCCCTTCTCAATGAATCGCCATCGCAGATGGGAACTGCCCGAACGGATGGCTGAAGACATCGCGCAATACCAGGCAAACTTCCATAAATCATTTTGATTAATCTTTTCTTTGAAAGGATGCGCAGAAAGGGTTGCGCTTATCGGTTGTGGTGCAGCGTGGAAATCCCCTTCGGAAGGACCAAATGTGGGGCAAAACAGCGTCCGTTGGAAAGCTGGACGAGCAGTCGACGACAGAGTTCCACAGTGTGGATGCTGGTGCTGAGATTCATCGCCAATGTGGCACCGCCCGAGGCGTGAACACTCTCGCGCAATTCCTCCAGTAAGCCAAAGCTAAACAACTTTGAATTGATGGTGCGTATGAGTCGATTATTGTTTTGTGAAGGAAAGGCCCGAAAGCGAAGAAGCGGCGCAATGGAAAGACGGGGATGGAGGCGCCTCCGGAGGAGCGCTGGCTCGACTTGTTTGAGCCGAGGGACTACTCCAAGCCGATCTCGAATACCGACCACGAGGAGAATGGCCGCAAATCGGCGAAGAGGCGAGCCAAGGCTGATGAGCAGGAGAGGAAACACGCCAAACTGCCGCTGCACATCTACCACACATTCCGGGAGCAGCACGCAACGGCGAACCAGCTGAACAGCGGATGGCAAGACGGGACGGCACAGCGACCAAGAACCAAGGAGGAAATGAGGGAGGGCGGCCGATGGGTCCGGGGAGCAGACGACCAGATGGTGTGGCACCCGATGAAAGAGTGAATTGGCAAAGGCACCAAGTTGGAGTTGATCCATTGCATTTGCAGAGACGAAAACGCCGCATCGCACAAACATCGGGGAGGCCCTAGCGCAAAGGGCGGAGAGTCGACGGCGCTTCAGGCAGACATCGTTGACCTCCAATACGGAGAGCAGCACGAGTGGGAAGTGGGCGGCTATGAGGACTGGGAATGGGAACTTCACTACGATGTGGAGCGCAAACAAACCGAGAAGGCCAATCTCAGCGAATTTTTGGTGGAGAAGAAGGCGAAAACAAGGGTACAAAATTATGAATTAATCAGAAACAAGAAATAACCCCTTTATCAAATGACCAGATTCCGAAGAAACGCAGCTGGTCGAAAATTGAACCTGAAAACGACGATGCCGAATACGAGTGTCCAATTGCTCCATCAGAGGAATCTTCGCCCAGTTTGTCGAGTTTTGAAGAGGTCGTTGATGATAGCAGCGATCTATGGGAGTTGGACTTGAAAGAAGCAGAAGCAATGGCAGTCAATATGAACGTTGCGTGTTTGGATCGCACTGGACTGCCACAGTGTGCCGGAATAATTCTGTCCAAAGTGGATGCCCAGAGTGCTGCCATTCCTGTGGGATCCAAGTTGATTGCCAGAACCAACGGCAAAGGCATATTCCGGTAATTCCAAATTCATCACAATGTCACCTGACACCTCTTCACCTTCACAGCGTGTTTGTGAATCCGGCGGCCGCCATCCCGCTCTACAACCGTCCTTCAACATCATCTATTCCGTCCACTTCGACTTCCCCATACAATGGCTTCAACAATGGCTATGTTCCGTTTCTGCGAGATTTGCTGTTGTGCAGCAGCGCCACCGCCAATAAAAGGGTTTTCGAGAGTGAGGCATTGAGTGAAGAGAGTGCACAAGAGAAGGCGCTGCAGCTATTGCTGTTCGAGGAACAAAAGGATTGTGGTCTTCAACTTCAAGTGGCCCCCACTTCTCTTTCTGCTGGTGGAGCAGAGATGTCCCTGTTCTGCGGCGTTTGCTTCGCCGAATGTGCTGACCTGTGCGAGGGGTTTGCCCTGCCCCAGTGCCCTTCATCCTCCGCCGCCTCATCGCCGCACTTCTTTTGCGATTGCTGCTGGCGTCGGCACATTGGCCACGGACTGGCTTCGGGGAAGGTGCCAATCACCTGCATGGTTGGTATCTCCCGTTCGGCAAGACATTCGTTGGATGCCACATTTCATTCCAGGCCTCCCAGTGCCCTTCTATCGTGCACCCGAACTGTGCCCTCCTCGTCGTTGCCCAATCCAGCGTGGAACGCTACCGCCAATTGTTGGCCAATAAGCGGCGAATGCGCCGCGACTTCATCGTTTGCGGCCAATGCAACGGCGTTCTGCACGTGAAAATGCCGTCCAACAACCATCCGGCTGCTAATGTCTCCCTGACGCAGTGTGCTCACTGTGCCGAGACAATTTGCACGGTTTGCAAATTGCGACAACACTTCCCGTTGAGCTGTGAGGAACGCGAGCTGTACGAGCGCATACTGCAGTCGAATGGTACGGATCAAACTTTCATTCTGCAAATCCGCATTTGGATTTGGCCATCCAGGACAATCGCTGCGTCAGTTGCTGTTGAGCAGAGATGAGGGCAGTCAGACAACTGGGGTGCGCTGCAGCAGCTGCCACAACTTGGTGGAGAGGAACACGGGTTGCAACCACATGGTCTGCCGCTGTGGACACCAGTTCTGCTGGTATTGTGGGGGCGACTGGAATGGTCATAGGGGCTGCAACCGAAAGGGAGGGAAAATTGTGAGTTCAGCTACCACAGAAAGAGCCAAATCCGAATTGCTCAGACTGTCCAACTGTTCGACCTCGTATTTGCTCGTGACGAGAACGGAAGACAACGAATGCTCAAGTCGCCAGAAAAGTTCTTCGCAGAGTGTGCCGAATTGCGCGCACTGAGAGTGGGGCAGGGCAGACAGCTGTCCAAACGGATGCAAAGGGTGTTCGGCAACGGGGAGGAGGCACGTGGCTGGACCAACAAGTTCATGCAGGTGAATGCGGAATGTTCCCATTTGTGTGTGCTTACGCTCACACTTCAGCTGTCCGAGTTTGTGGAACTGTGCCAGGCCAAACGTCTGCTCAATGGCGGACGCGGTTGGCCCGGATTCTGTGCCTATACCAACCGTCTCCGGTTCACGTTCCGCGCAATTCCGTTCATCTCCGACCTGAGGAATGAAAAACGCTCATTTGTGCGCGAAGACGTGGAACACTACTATGCCGAAACGCTGGCCATTTGCAGGCGGATTAGTGCGTTCGCAAAAGGCACTGCGGAAAGAGGAAGATGAAGACCATGGGATGAAGACCATGGATTTGTTTGTGGACATGGGGGTTGTAAATTATAAATTATATTGACGATTGTTTTAAATTACTTTATAATCGAAACTTTGTTGCTGTTGATTTTGTTTCGCCATTGTGCCCAATAAAATGAACAGTGGCAAAAGGGAAGCGAAAGAAACGCGTCTATGTTCGGAACATCAGTAAGGTCACAGACCCCCTGCAATTGTGGTGCACAAACAAAACAGAAATACCCATAATTGACTGTGGGATTGGACAAAGGTCGGCGTCGGTGGGGCAGTTTCACATTCCATCCATCCTTTCTCCACCATTCATTTGATTGCTGTTCGCTCTTCACTGTTCACCTTCGTTCCACACCTCCCAGTCCCACTAGACATTGACATTATTTCCAATTCCAATGTTTGTTCTACACCCGAAAAGATAAAATTCATATTATATTTTACTGGAACGGACTCTGAACTTTGCCTTTAAATTTCTCGACTAAACAATCTCTAGTGCCGTCGTCTACACATATTTATTTTAGTAATACTTAGTAGTTAGTATCTTCTCTTTTACTTGACCAAAGATTGCGCCAACTCACCAGGGTTTGCTGCAAAGCACCTTCTGCAATCTTGTGCGCCTCCTTATTTCGGAGAATGTGCGGCAAATTGATGGATATTGATCGTTTTGAAAACTCCTCCAAACCATCTCCGATCTACTTCTACTTGTTTAACTGTACGATACTACAACAATCAATAATCTGATATCCATTTAATATTTATAATATACTAAAAAGTTAAGCAGTTTCGCGCGGAAAAAACTCGGGCGCCTCGGGAGTGGCCCGGAGGGCCCCGGGGCCCGCGGATCAGTCTTACAGTTTTTCATGTAGTATTTTTAAAAATTGTCACC
>VAHH01000797.1:0-20060 GCA_013357305.1 Radopholus similis | reverse complement strand
CCAAATTTCAGCTTCTCTGGTGCACTGGGAGTATGTGAACACGAGGAAGGGAGGGGTGGTAATATAATTGTGGGACAGACCCTACGTTTTTCACTTATTTGGTACGGAATTAAACCCCTCGCAAAAAATAACATCTAATATTTCAAACAAGGCCAGATTCCCTAGTCGCACCAACTCCAATTGACCACCAAATTCAAAAATGCAATAGAGCCAATGATAATGGGAAAGAAAAGTTTAAATATAGCTGCTAAACAACTACATAAATATCTAAGCCTAAGTAAAAATAAATTGCTGAATTGCGGTGCGCACTGTTGCCATGTCATGTCGTGTTGCTTAAATCTTAAAGGAGAGAGCGCTGGAGTTGGATTGGAGGAAAAGGAAATGAAAAAGTGGCAAGAGGCAAATAAAAACATTTTACATGGGTAATAGTCCTGACTTTGCTTTTCGAATGTTTCGAATGTTTTGATGTTTTGATCAGGGGAGTTGATTGGGGGAGAGAGTGCCCACGAGTGAGGGAAGCTGCTGGCTGTGTGGGGGAGGCCTGTGGGGAGGCGACAATGTGTGCTCAATGTGCTCCCTTCTCCGACTGACTCGACGCAATTTGGCACTTGGGCCCCCACTCTTCGCCCCCGGAGAGTGATGGTGGTCTTCTTCTTCTTCTTCTTCCGCCCCTCTCAGTGACTTCTTTCTTCTGCGCTGTGTTGTGGCCCAACGGAAAACAATCCAAATGAATAGCCCCTTTGATTGTGGGCGAAGAAGAGGGATGGGCACTTGAATGCATGATGAGAGGGGAGAAGAGCCCAGCGACGCCAGCAGAAGTGTTAAGTGGGCGCGAAATGAGAGTGCGGCGGCGGCGGGAGTGGCTTCTGCTGGGGCGGGCGAAGTAGTCGTTGTGTGTGTTGTGTTGTTGTCGCTGCTGTGGTCGTGTGGCACAAATGCGACTCCTCTGTTTACGCACAAAAATATGGGCAAAATATGTGTGCAATCAAAGTCAGTGTAACTTGGATCACAACTTTTGTCATACAAAACGGCTAAAAATCAAATATCCGGGGTGGTAAATTAGGGCGCTGAGATAAGTTTTAGTGCACACAATCAGCGAATTCTGTATTGCATTTGTATGCCAAAAGTTGGCATTATCTTGGTAATTTTTGTTAGACAAAATGTCGAGATTAATGCCAAAATCGTGATCAGCAGTGCCATAATTTACCCTAAATATGTAATTCTCATCCAAGTTTGGTGATGGCTAGAACAGAAGAGTTCTTGGACTCATTGGATAGATCTTTGGAGGCTCTACAAAAATGGAGGTCAAGTCTAGATTGTTTGGGCCAGCTTTGAATAGATGTGTGGCCGAAATATCGGAAATTGGCCGATTTTTCCAAACATTTGGCCATATCACATTCATAGCCTTAAATCTGGCTGAGTTATGGTCCCTCAAACACCCTGACACTAAATACTGAAACATGCATGTTCGAGCACAATCGAGAAAAATGGGATAAAAGTCTGTGGCAATATGCCACTATAATCCAAATTTCAAAGTTCCTGAGTATTCTAACTCTTTTCGGTCCATTGCCCAAACACGTAAAGTAACTAGTATTTCTTTTCCCGTTCGCGCTTAGGCTTCTTCTTGAACACTTTTCTTTTCAGTTTTTTGATGCCTAGACTCCAAAATTAAGACCAGAGAATCGGTTAAAATTTCAGAAATTTGATTAAAATGCAAAATGCGCGAGTGAGTTTGACCCAAATTTGGGCGGTTTCTTTTCCGCCGGTTAGCGCATTGTCTTTGGCCTAGCGGAGGATGGGACTGCGGAGCAGTGTGGTTGGGTGCTGTGTTTGTGAGACTGGGCTGCAAACACTCCGCTCCTCTCGACACTGTTGTGTCATCATCAGCTGCACACAGGGTTCGTTGGCCAAGAGGGCCAACGCGAGTGGTGGTGCCCAATGCTGGTTGTCGCCGCATTCTTCTGGCGCTGATTGGGCCCTTCTGGGCTGGAGCACCCAATATTGGCTCCTCTACCAAATTAGGGGCGGCCGCCAAATTCTGTGTGTGTGTGCATTTCTCGGCTGGCCGACTGGCGCTAATAGGCGGCCACAGGCCCCGGCCGGAGAAACAAACAATCGTCCCCCAATTGGATTAGCATCGGAAACGGGTGTGCCGCGCCCTAATAAATGCATTCGCGGCCGAGTTGAGTCGCCTCTTTGTGTGAGAGGAGCGGTGGGCAAGAGCAGCTCCGCCAGGCCAGAACCGGGGCATTGCTCTGACTTCTGGCCCGGCCACAAATAATACTGTATGCACTGCGTTCTATGGGTTGGGGGAACGAATGCACGTCACTCGCTCACTCGCAACCGCTCAACCACATTTGAGGACGGACATTTCAGAATATAGGCCGATCTGATCATTTTGGGCGCCAAGTTATGACATTCCAAATGTTGCCACGTGCACATTGTACATGTCGTGTTGCGGGTAGGGGCTTGCGAAACATAAATTTGGCCAGATTAGTGAATAATTTTGGCATTAACATTGATATTTTCCTCCTCAAAATATTCAAATGTCGTCCTCAAATGTCGGTAGCCGTGGCACAAGACCACAACAACAACACTGGCATTGGCATTGTTCCACATTGCTTGGCTGGCAAGTGCGTCCGAAACTTCGAACACTGTGCTTTCGATGTGGCCGGTGGATGCAGGCAGAGTCTCCGCACCCAAAGTTTCAGTGTCAAGTATCCCCACAATTGAATTCGATTGACGGCCCAGACTAAAAACCGCTCTAAACCGCATCGAATAGCGCTTTATTTAGTCCCAAAAACATTAGTAAAATACAAATTATGGGCGCACTCGAGCAAAAAACCTCGTTTTTTTAAATTAAAAAAATTGCACGTTTCAAGCCGGAATTGAACCCATGACCCCACAAACACGACAAAATCGATCGATTTTCCGAAAGAAAAAGAACTTAAGAAAAATGAATCCAAAAGATTTGCTAAGCTTCTTGACAAGTTTGACCTCATCACTGTTTAGGTATACCACTAAATTCATTTATACATATGTTCATTGATCTACTTTACACTTATTTTGACACATTGTTACCAATCATGTGGGACCTTAGCGCTTTGATGCGTAAATAAAATAAAATAAAACAGCAAATGGGAAACCAACCAACTCTGCTACTAGGAAATTCAAATTCCTGTTCCAACTGTTTTCTGTTCTCTTTTTGGCAAAAGGCGACAACTTGGAATTGGGCCAAGATTTATGCAATTCCCAATCTCTCAACCAGTTTCCGACTCCTCTGTGTGCCATTCATTCATTGCCTGTTGACCCCAGCATTCCACCACCACTCGTCCGTTCGGCCCTCCCCCCATCGAGAATGGCCCTCACATTTCTTCTCAATAATAAGTTTGTTCGCCTCCTAATTAATGAGTGCTTCTGCCCTGGAGTGGGGGATTAATGTGTGCCTTCCCTGCTCCGCGGGAGTGCGCCCTCTCCCGTCCAATTCACTCGTTGGCACTCGTCGGCCGTGCCGAGACCTCTGCGTGTATCGGGTTTCTCGCGCAAACATTTGCAGGCTGTTCCCCGTTCCAAGCCGAAACAAACACACAGCCAATGGGGCACAAATCATTTATCACAATTGTCAACTTGTTTAAGCTTAGCTTAGCTTAGTTTAGCTATTTTTATGGCTGTTTTGATAAGAAACCCTAAACATCTAGGCCGACTAAGCTTAGCTAACATCTGAGCCCGACATGTTGAACTATAGTAAGTTCACCAACTCAAATCAATAGTATTCGAGAAGGAAATAATTTCCAGTTGCAAAAGGGGTCCAAAATATGTGTAAAATCCCAGCTTTAGTTCGCTTATACGCTTATTACAACTGGATGGGGGAGGGGCATTTGTTGGATTCTTTGTTTCGAAGGGGACGCGAATCGATGGATAAATGGCTCAATCGCTATTTGAAGACAACACCCGGAGAAACGGAATGGCCATGTGGAAATTGGAAATAGGAGTTCGGAAGACGTCATGCCTCTTTGGGAAGCAAACCGAGATAGCAATTAATTGTCCATGCGGCGATACCTAATAACCTAATAATGCCTAATGCATGTGTTTGGTCAAATCGAAAAAGCATTGGACTGTTTTCAGAAGTTTTTACTGTTTCAACGTTTCAAGGATCATCATCGTTTGGCAAAGAGCAGTAATTGTGTGTGCTGTTGCTGTCTGCGCCATTTTCGGCTGTTCGGCCGCCACTGCCAATGTGCTGGAGCACTCGTGCGATGAAGTGCTGCTGCTGCTGCTGCGGCGCTTGGGCTTCTGCCGTCGGCTGCTGCTGCCGCTCCGCACGCCCGAACCCGTCCTTCACTTCGGCGCACTCTTGCAGCAGCTGCTCCTCCGATTGGGCGCCGACGGCGGCAGGCTCCAAGTAGGCGAACTGCAGACCCAGCATTGTGTCGCTGTTTGGCGTTGAGCGAGTGAGCAGAAATACAGAAATAGTATCAGTGGGATGCGGGTTGGCTCCTCTCGGGAGAGTTGGCGGCGCACAAACAAATGTGTGTGTGTCCACCGCTTCGACGGTCCCATTTATAGGCCTCTCACAAAAAGTGAATAATACTGATGCAACACCAACCAGCATCACTCCCGCTCTCTCTAAGCACTGCTGGCAATCAATTTTCGCCCCCCCCCCACACAGCAATGTGGTTCATAATTCTGATGCAACCAATGGTAATCATAATTCATAATCATTCGCTCCCTTTTGCCGTCGTTATCGCTCAAAACAACCGAAAAGCGCGGACAAGACGGGACCTTTCGCGGTCCCAATTCGGTCGCCGCACAATGTCCTGTGCTTTTCCCATTCGCATCAATCAAAGCCCAAAATACGCGTCCATTCCTCGGACGCGTTTGTTGGCTCTAGTCCGTGCCAGGAGAGTGGCTGCTGCCCCCCAGTTGAGCGCTCACGAGTTCACGACGTCAGAAGAGAGACTGGGCACATTGACATTGACTCCATTTGGGAAGAAGTTTGGTTTTTGTGTGGGCCGGAGATTAGACTGAAATGGAGGAGGGATTGGCAACAGCAGCTACCAAAGTGTGGACCGGAAATGGATTTTGGTGAGTGGTGTGTGGCGATGGAAATGGGACACGTCAAAGGGAACACGGCTAGCTGTGCACGACTGCAACGCCAGCGCCACAGCCAATTTGGGAGACAGAGAATAGAATCGCAAGCATTTATTTATTTCGAGAAGATGCCAAAAAATTCCGAGTGCCATTGCGCGCCAAGTGCCATTTGGAACGATTTTTGAAGCATTCCCAATTCCGGCATAAAAATTCGTCATAAATCTCATAATGAATGCATAAATGGAATGTTTTAGCGCAACATTTTGGATGCAAGGGATGGACCAAATTAGAAATTATTCGCCCTTTTCGTCAGTCGTTGGATAGCCCAAAAAATGGCCAAGATATGGCCAAATGTTTGAAAAAATCAAAGATTTTTGGAGTTTTTGGGCCATAACTTGGCCCAAACCTGTCAAATAAATTCCCGCCCAAATGCCATTTTGTAGAGCCTCCATTGCTCTATCCAATCACTTTTGGGATCTCTATCCAAGCTCCATTCATTGCCAAGTTATGGCTTCTCAAAGGCATCCGTCGTCCAAACCACATGTGTACCGAAGGAGCTGGAGATTTATAAAATTAATTTTTCAAATAAATTATTAGTGCCTTGGGAACACAAATCCAAAATGTCTTTCAGACTACGCACAGGCAACACACAATCACAGTCAGTGCTCAATGACCAAATTATGCGCATTTCTCTGTCGTCATCAGCGGCGTTTTGTCCATCATTGTTGGGTTTGCGCGGGTGTGGGAAGTCACAATTCACAAATGGCGACAATCAAACTGACTGGGAGTGTTTCACTGTGGGGACCCACCCACCCATTTTCATTCCCATTTTAATGGTCACGCAACACTTTTAACCTTCGAGCTTTCAGCCGAAGTGAGCAAACAGCTGCACTAGACGACACATGTCTTGAATGTGTGTATTAGCATTGTCCACAATGTCCAATGTCTGCCAATTTTGAAACCATTGAATTCGACTTGGTGAGAAGAGTTGAATGAGCTATAATTTTCAAAAGTTTAATTGTTTTAATTCACCTATAATTTAATTTGTCCTCTTGAAAATTTAAATTTTGATCCATTTGTCTTTTTTAAGCGCAGTTCCGCTTCTCCACATGCGTTTTACTTCCGAATTAGGTATATCTTTCGCACTTCAATATTACGCCGCCTCACTATCAAAGGGTTACCGGACAATTGGGCACCAGATAATTTTGGACAACTGGGCACCAGACAAAAAACAAAGGTGTAACCAAATGGGCTATTTTGGCTTAAAGCCTGGCAAGCTTATGCTTATGCTTATGCTTAAGCTTATGTCTGAGCCTAACAAGTAGTTCTATGAATTTTTGCGAGAAATTAAAAATTTTTGTTTTTTTGTCTGGTGCCCAATTGTCCAAAATTATCCGGTGCCCAATTGTCCGACCACGTATCAAAGACCCCTGTGTCTTCGCGTTAGTGCATTGCCTTCCGGGCAATAATCCCAGCAGCAGCGCAAAGTTCGCGCGTGGATTTTGCGCGCCAACTCGAGAAAATAATTCGCCATTTCGCTTCCGCCAGCAGTCCGCGGCCTATTCGTCCCAATTTGCACACATCCGGTGGACCACTCTCTCTTTTTTTTGCAGCGGAGACTCGTCATTCTTCGCGCGTGGGCACTCCGCGCACATTTGTGCCGATTTCCCAAATCGTCTCCGCCGCCATATTCCCGCACTCCCATTTCCCACTGGCGCTCACCACCACAACAAATTATTACTATTAATCGGCGCAGCACTGCTCTGCTGCGGGCTGTTACCGGTGTTCCCACCGGGAATGTCTAATGGTGGCGGCGGCGGCCGTGGGCTAATTGGTCCCGTTGGGGAGCGCGGAAACGGTATAAAACGCCCCGCAGACGCCACAGGGGAGCATTCCCGCGTCACAAAATGCGCATTTGAAAACGCGCAAAAGGCGCCACATCATCCCCGTCCACAGCTCGTTTGCACACTCCAATTGTGCAAAATAAATAATAATAATCATTCCCCACATCCGCCAGGCTCTTGTTTTGTGCCCAATAGCAGTGGTGGCGAATGACGCTTTGTGATTTGTGTGGAGAGCTCTTTGGAATCGCAAATTGGGAATGCGCATTTAGTATCAGAAAATCAGAACTAATAGTTGGCGCGCCGGTTCAGATTTCATTTGAAGGATTTTTGATCGAAATTGGTCGCTTTCGCCAGGTTGAAGGCCATCAATCGGACCAGAAAAAAGGGCTCTTTCAAATGGGCTATGCATCCGGTATTCGAAAAATTTTCGGATTTATGAAATCCGATCAGATTTTCAAAATCCCACATCTGTGCCGGCTAGAGCACTCAATTCTGTGGTCAGAACTTGTTGACCAACCGTACTCTCCGAAAGTGAGAAATATGGCCGAGTTATGGCCAAATGAAAATGACTGAGAACATTTTGAGCGCTGCGGGCAAGTTACAATATTTATGCGACGGGAACAAGGGACCACCTTTTAGTTTATCTTAAGCTTGGCTTACGTGTAAGCCTAACGTCTGGCCAACTGGGTTATTTTAGCCTAAGCCTAGGCAAGCCTAAAGCCTATGTCTAAGCCTAACGTCTAATCAAGTATGCCGGCAGAAAAATGACGTTCATTAAAAATTGATTTAACGTCCAAGTTCGTCCCCCCATTTCAGGGTTCAGGGGCCAAAGAGGCGCACACTCAATACTCATTCAGTCCTTCATTCTTTCCTTCCGCCGTTCCCCCTTCTCCCAGTTTGAGTTGTTTCCGCATGTTCTGAATTTCCACACCACCAGAGCAAACAGAAAACAGAGCCAATGGCGCGGGTTTGTCCAAAAATGGCGCGTTGCTGCTGCCTTCCCATTTCCGCGAACAGGGGTTTGTCCGTTTGCCCTGTGAACTTTCCCGCCGCCGCCGTGCCCTCCGCAACACACAAAACGGAGAGGAGGAGCTCTTTCCCACCGCTACATTAGCCGCGCCTCACTTTGTGTGCCCGCTCCCCGATTTTGTTCCCATGCCCTCATGACCCTTGAGCAGCCCTCCTTCACCGTGTTTTTTGCGCAGTTTCTCACTCCCCAGTGTGGAAAGAGACACACAAACATGGCCTCTGGGGGCTGGGGGCGTGGGTTGCACAGCGGCGGAGACTGTTGTCCTCGCCCAACCGGCGAACATATCGCTTACACTTAAGCTCCGGGGCAAACAGTCGCCCGTTGGATTGGTCGGCCGTTGGGTTGGTGGGGTTGGGAACGGCCAAAACTGGAACATTCCCTTGGCGCCCCCCCCCCGTTTTGGGGTGTTTACCGCCCTAATTTGGGCTCCACCTGCGGACAATGGTGGGCCCCACCGCCCCACCCCAACTCATACCAACCCAATGTCATCCCCAACTCATCCCCGGCTATAGGTATTTTTGGCTTAGACGTAGGCTAAGCTTAAGCCTAAGCTAAGCTTGCTTTGGCTAAAAAGCCTACTTGGCTACACTTTTGGCTTAGACCTTGCTTTGGCTTAGGCTAAAAAAGCCTACTTTACAGCTGGGTATGAGTTGGGGACAAATAGCAATTGGTATGAGTTGGGGTAGCGCCGGCCCCACAACAACGAGTGGGCGGCGCCTGGAAGTGGCAACAACAAACAGCACACGGAGGCGAAAACAGACGCCATTCCCCCACATTCAAGGCAAATGATTGGCTTTTGATGGCAGGTTTCTGCCCCACCCCCGCTCGCGCAAAGAAGTTTTGCGAACGAGAATGGGCCCAATCAATCCCTCCACTTTTGAGTGCTGCGAATAGAGATTGACTTTGTGCCACAGTTCTTTGGGACTTTTTTAATGCGTTTGGTTGACAACGAATTTCGTCTCTTTTGAAGGAATCCAAAAAACGAGAGATGACGACACAATAATTTCAATTTTTGCGCAAACCCTGAGTGTTTGGACGTGGAGGGCGGATGGACTTTTTCCGCTGGAACCCACCCACACTCTTGTCCTTCCGATGTTCCTTCTATACTTCCTCATCACTTGTGCCTCAAGTGCCGTCTATTTTCGGTTCGCCGGACTGCCCTGAGGGCTCAATAAAGATTTGCTGCCTTCCTTTCCTGGCGCTGAGCTCACACATTTGCTCCATTCGCAAACAGCCCTCACCCAGTCCCACAGCTGGGTACTTTTTGCGATTGCAAGTGCGCAGCAGCAGCACACCACCACGCGGGCGGCACACAAACAATCATCACAACCCTTGGCCGCCGCTCACAAAAAGCCATTTGTTTTACGGCGGCGGCGCCGCCTTTCCCTTCCGCAACCATTCATTTTGACCACCAGACGCAAAATTAAAACGGGGACGGAAGGAAGGCAGCCAAAGGCAACTGGCACTCCCATAAAATGGCATTCAACGAACCCCCCCCCCCCTCATCCACACGACGGCCGCCATGTTTGCCCTTTGCGGCGTCATCCCCAATTGCCGTTCCCCCCTTTCGCCAAAATCCCAGGTATTCATTCATTCGTCGTTTTTTGAGAGCGATTGTTTGCCTTCCATTAGAACGCTGAATACGAGCCCCCCGAATCCAGCCCCCGACTCCCGACTATAAATCCCATTTTACAATTTGAGGTAGAAAGAGACGATCTCTCTTCCATCGGCCAATTCAGCTCGTTGCACATTCCTCGGTTCCCTCCAAATCCTACTCCTACCTTCGACAACATGCGTCCATTCGCCGGCAGCGCCATGTCTTTGCTCGCCCTGCTCGCAGCACTCTTCGTCATGATGCTCGTCCAGAACGGCTCGGCACAAGAGGGGGATGAGGGCCTGTACGAAGAATATCTTCAGTGGGTGGAAAATGGAAATGTTCCCCGCGAAAACTCACCGTTTGCCCCCACTCCCTCAAGGCGCATGGACAAACGCGACCCGATGAAGAAGTCCGACGGGCTCAGCGACTTCATCGGCTCGCTGAACGGCGCAGCACGTCTCCGCTACGGGAAGAGAAGTGCACCCATGTGGGCAGTCAATGGCCCGATGCAATACTACAGGGCGTTCCGTCCCTTCAACAGGTACACACACATTAGGTGAATGGGATATTCATTCGACCGACCTCTTCCCCTGCAGATGGCAAATGGCCAAGAGGGTGGTCGCCTCCAACTATGCCGAGGTACTGCCCGCCGGCCTGCTGGACCAGCTCAACGGTGCTGAGCGGCTGAGGTTCGCTGAGCGTCCCATCTGCTGGGCTCATCAGCCCAAATGCCAGCACTAAAATCTCGGCAATTTTCAGATTCGGAAGAAAGTGAACTGCTTGACTGCTGCTTCTAAATCCATCCATTGTTTGAGGCGCCCAGCCAATAATCATCTTGAGCGCCGCCCTAATGTCCGCCGCTTAAAAAGTGATCTCTTCAATTATAGCCCTCCTCCCCCATCAATTCAATCTGTGACGGTGAGAAATGCGAAAAATGCTACACAATACTATTCGTCGCCGATAAAATGTTGGTGTGAAAAATAAATTGTGTATTGCTGAAACAGGGAGGAACCAATTCTCGCGCATGTTTTGGCTGTTTGATGGCCACATATTTATCCGATTATCACTGGTGCACTAAACAAAATCAAAACCGATCCAATTCAAACAACCTAATTGATCTCTCTTCTACTACATATACGCTCTCTGACCTATCAAAATAGCTCTCGGGTAGAGTGGAAGATGGACTCTTAAACGAGGAAACATATGAATAGAAGAAGAAGGTCAACGGGAGGGGGTGCAGATATTGCGTATTTTAACTTGGGAAGTGGGGGGACGGGAGATTGGTCAAAGAGGTGCGGAGAAAACGCGACGACAGTACACTTTGGGAGTTCTCTGTCGGTCGGTCCTACTTGTTCTGGTTGGTCTCTTTCTCTTCTCAGTTCTCTTTCACTTCTCAGTGCTCCTTTCCCGGCATTCCCCACAGAATCATGGACATCGGCTCCTCCATGAACTGCTTGAAGTGCTTCAGCCAAACCGCTCCCACAGCGCCGTCCACCACCCGGTGATCACAGCTCAGCGTCACTTTGAGCGCAGTTACCGGTTTGTATCTGTCAAACGGTCCGAAAAATTGGCTCAGATGTTTGGTGGTGAAGGCTCACTTTGCGTCAGCGGCCGCCTGTTCCTCCTCCCCCTCGATGGGGACGAGCACTCGCCGAGCGGCGCCGATCGCCAGAATGCACGACTGCGGCGGATTGATGATCGCCGTGAAGTGGTCCACACTGCCGAACATGCCCAGATTGGAGACAGTGAACGTGCCGCCCTGAGAATGCGCGCGGTTTTGAAAGCGAACAGAAACAGCGCGCACCTGAAACTCCTGTGGCTGCAGTTTTCCCTCGCGCGCCTTTGCCGCGAGGGCATGCACGTCCTGGCTGATCGTGGCCACTCCCTTGGTGTGCGCGTCGAACACAATCGGCGTGATCAGTCCCACGTCGGTGCTAACCGCCACCGAAACGTCCACGGAGTTGTGCTGTCGGATGAAGGTGTCCATGAAGGAGGAGTTGGCCTCGGGAACGCGCAGGCAGGAAAGCGCCGATGCCTTGATGACGAAGTCGTTGATGGACAGCTTGATCGGCTTTTCGCCCTTCTTCGCCTCCTTCTCCAACAGCGCGTTCAACTTCTTGCGGATACTGAAGAATGAGCATTGGTAGGTAGCATTTTCGTGCTTCCAGGATTAAGACAAAATGTTACGCCAAGAGTTTGTCGATGTGCAGCTCGGACGTCAAGTAATAGTGCGGGATGGTGGACTTCGCCTCGGTCAACCGCTTTGCAATGGTCTTGCGCATATTCGAGAGGGGGATGTCCGCAAACGATGAAGAGCTGGCTGCCGCTACCTGGCGAGCAGGAGCAGCGCTCAAATCGGCAGCCAGAATGCGCCCGCCAGGACCGGAGCCAGTAAGAGCCTGATGCGCAGAATCAAACACTTTCAGCAACGGGAATGAATGCAATGGTCGAATACCGAAAGGTTGATGCCTTGCTCAGCAGCCAATTTCTTGGCATACGGCGACGCCTTCAACCGATCCGTTGTTACCTGCTGATCCCCTCCAGCAGCCGGTGGCTGGGCTGCTGGCGGCGGAGGTGGTGCTTGTCCAGCGGACGACGGTTTAGCTTCGGGGGCAGCCTTGCTCGGTGGCGAAACTGGCAATGTCTCGTCAGATTTGAAGTCTTTAAATTTTGCCACATCCTCTTGACTCTCGACAATGATGCAAAGCAACTGCACAATAAAAGAGCTCTTACTGAGTTAACAGTTTTAAAAAATATTCAAACCTTTCCGATCGGAACGTCCTTCGAACCCTCGGGAATTATTATCTTCGCCAAGTAGCCTTCTTCCGGCGTCTCAAAGCCCATTGTGGCCTTGTCCGTCTCAATCTCGCACAGGAGATCCCCTTCGCTCAGTTGGTCGCCCTCCTTCTTTTGCCAAGAGACGATGGTCCCCAACTCCATGGTGGGACTGAGTGCGGGAAGAGCCACCTTGATGTGCTTTGGGTAGTCTTCTGAAATCCAAAATTGCATCAATCTATAAAATTTGAAACCATGGAGTATTTACGCAATGCTCGCGATGTGTGCAGAAATTGAACATTTGGAGATATTGCGTAGGGTAGTCCCAGTCTCAATTGGTGACTTCTGCTGTTCAGAGTGGAGAACAGTTTATGCGTCCTGTATAAGCGTCGCTGAAAAACGAAAATTTGCACAACAATTAAATGCAAGCAATTACCGAATTACAAATTGCCACCAATCTCAATGTACGGCCGGCAATCATTGTGCAATAGCAGTATCCAAGCTTAAGCTTATTTATTAATCTGAATTAAGTTTTTTGAATTTTAAACTATATTGAAGGAGAAAATTGTGCATTGAACTGAATAATATGTGTAAAATAAGAACCGAACGATTTAATAGAGTGGGCTGATAGGCTGATTCTACTGGGTCTGTGGGAGGGGAAGCGGGCGAATTGCGCTGCGGCTGGCTTGCAGCGCAGGCGAACGAGGAGAAACGAGAAAGGAACGAACAATAGTCGAGTCGAGAGCGATAAAATTTAAAATGGCTGACCCAAGGGCTATCCATGGCTGTGGCCGTGTGGTGTAATTGATAATTCTGATTGTTTTCTCTAATTCATTGCTCGTAAAAACCATTCTTATTCACTTATTCTACACTCTATAACTTCCTTTTTGAACAAAAACAACCACACATAACGCAGCGCGGGTGCACAGGGATGATGTCAGATTGTCTGATGTGTGGTGTATTATTAATCAATATTGATGGTTCCAATTTGCGATCAGATCACTGGCCTGCAAAACAATAAATAATGCACCAACGATCACGTTAGACGTTACCTATTCGTTTTCTCTTTTCTGCAACCTCCATTTTTTACACACTATTTTCAACTTTGGCGAAATGTTAGCAAAATTTTCAGTTTCCTGTTTCCGGTTTCCCTGACTCCAAAGTTCGACCTTGCCTTGGATACTCGTATACGTTATTATACTAGGGTTGATAAAGTAGTACCTAACCAAATATATTTATTACAGATTTATCTTAATTAACATGAGCAGTCGAAGTATGGCTAGCACTTCAAGAACTGTTCAGGACAATTCACCATTAGTTTCTGCTCCACTTAACGAATTGATTGCCCGAAAACGACGTCGTGAAAAACGAAGATTTGAGAGGAAGCGAGTGATATCATCAGGTAAATCAGTTAAGGGCATTACATTTCTAACATTTTGAATTTTTAGGCCTGAAATCGAACTTACTGACTGGAGTCTCTTTTGCTGCTGCAATTTTGTTCTGTTTTTCGCATTTTGAACACCTTCAAAGAGAAGCCGACTACAAACTGTTCGAATTCGACAGCCTTCCCATTCAAGTGAAACACGTCATTCTGCCAGGAATTGTGGGATATGGACATTGGATTTCTGCCGCTATGTTCTTCCTACAAATTTTGGCAATCAAGTTCTCAAAGGTATGATCAGGCCATTAGCATTCGCTTTCGACCAATTGGTTTTCAGACCCGATTCACCTTTCCATGCTTATTGGCTTTGTTTGCGTGGCCCATTCTCGTCTTTCTTCACTACGAACAAAATCACCACCGGGACTACTTGATCAGCAGATTGGCCCTGTCCGTGTTCACACTGCTCAATGCAACGGCTATTTTGTTTTTGCCTAAGAAGCTGAAGAAGCGGAAGAGACCGAATACATTCTACAGGTTATGGAAGGGTGATTGCTAAAATTAACGCAAATATCTTTAAGCGCCTTCTCGATTGCCAGTACTCCAACTTCGCAACAGAGTTCACAGCTCAACCAGTCCCAGTGTTCCTGGATGTCAAGCATGCACAATGATGGCCAATTTCAGCCGAGACAGCGAACCGTGGATTTCGATGATGGCGCCTCTTTGTTTTCGCAACGAACTCGCAAATCGCTTGCAACAACCACAAACGAGTCGATCAGACAACGGGCCAGCACAAACTGGGGATACGCCGATTCCCAATCCAACAGCATGTTCGATACAATGACACTCAGATCCGGGTAATTTTCCCTCCTCAGAACAGCAATTTCTCATCGCTCGTTTGTCCCATAAAGGAGAACCATGAGCAAAGGAAGTCCTTCGGTGTTTTCGTTGGCAACCACGACAAAGCCAGAGAGAATGAGCTATCGCGAGAGACGGGAGGAACAAACGCCAATGCGGGAGGTCAGGCAGCTGATCGACGACCTCTTGATCCAGAGCACTGATGACGAGGACTCTGCTTCGGCTGCGGACGACGATTGCTCAATCGGGTCGAGCAAAACGATGAAGAGCGGCGCTGTGAAAATGCCGGCCAAGATGTTGACGCCCGGGTGAGTTGTTGGAAAATTGTTCGGCAATGGAAGAAAAGGAATAAATCATAAATGACACTTTCAGTGCTATCTCGCCGAGTCGGACTCGAAAGCCGCATCAGGCTCCGTTTGCGTCGCTGACCTACAACCCTGCTGTTCGTAAAGTTTGTAGACCGAACCGCGCAGTTCAGAATCAGTTACAAATTCAGCGTGCTCACGCAATCGCCAACAGCAGGGAAGGAGGCTTTTCGACGCTTAAAGGACGCAATTCCGCCAACACCCACACATCGCTTTCGTATGGCGGGACCTCGTGCTCCTCTCTGTCCGCTTCGTCGGGCACATACTATGCCGCGTCATCCCCTTTCGGCGGACACCTTTAACATAGCTGATAAGTGATAACTTGATAATAGATGAGGACCGAAACTTCGGGTTCTGTAATGATCATTGGTTTTTTGTTGTTGTTTCTTCACGTTTAAATTGTTTGCTTGATGATCTGCACGACTTACACTGTATCGGATTTTGATAATTGATAAACTAATCTGGCTTCATGTGTCATTGGCAGAATTGTTCGGTGTCAAAACCAACTGGTAATCAGACCGATTCAGTGAATTGCGGTTTCAAATGGAGCTCCAGTAACTTTGCCTCCCTTCAGTGTTGAATGTTGACGAAATGATGAATATTTGACTCTTAATTTGGCAAACCGAGGTCGACAGATCACTCATATGTAGATCATAGTTTTAGGATTTATCTAGCTAATACAATTTGTATACTTAAATCACAAATAAGTAACCGGCATATTTACTAGTTTACTACAAATGTCTCGGACTAACAAGTGCACAATATGCAGCGATTTTGAAAAAAAAAGATTAACACGATCAAGAAGGATATCGCCAAGATCCAGAAGAATCTAAAGGTTTTAGCGAAGAATCAAAAGATTTTCATATCATGGTAATCATCGAGGCTTTGACAAAAATTAATCCGACGGATTTAGGAAAATCAGGGCAACGACTACTAACTTCAAAGCTCAAACGCTTGAATAGAAAGTTTCCGCTGTTTTTTCGCATTTTAATTAATTGCTTGATGATCTGCACAATCTACCACTATATCTGACTTTTGATAAACCAATCTGGCTTCATGTGTCATTGGCAGATTTATTCATTTATGGAGGTTGTTACATTAAGTTTATTGATGTTGGTATAACTTCGGGGAGAGTCCAGCCTGTGGACCAATTCCGTTCAGCATTGTCGTGGTCCCCATGAACATCGGGTCCAGTTTCAGTTCGTGGAATTCGCCGAAGAGGTTCTTAAAAAATGCACCTTCAGCAACATAAAGAATAGATCGGTGAGATTACTTGAGTATCGGCAGACATGTTCGGCAGAGAGAGGATGTTGTCGCCGGGCAACTCGTCAATTTCGATTGCATTGCTCGACCGGTTTGTTGTCGACATCGAGAGCACCTTCTCCGAGCGATTTTGGTCCACAAACGACTGGACTGAGCTCGAACAGAAGTCCGCCCACGCCTCGTGGTCCGGCAACTCTGAAGGGTGGGTGGCCAAGTTTTGAATTCGCAAACCCATCGGCACACATACCCTTGATCAGTCGCTCAATGTAATCGGCATTCGGCGACGTCAACTGGGACTGCATCAGACGATTGCCCAGCTGGAGGAAGAAGCTGCGCTTTGCGACCGAAAACATCACGGTCGGCGGCTTTTCCTCGACGACCATAATCGAACTGGTGTCCATGCACAGAGCCTGCCTTATCAGCGCAGGCAGATTGAAATCCTGAATTGCATTCCTCAAAGTCTCACATATTCACATAGTGCACATGTGTCCACCCCAATTGACCTGAACAATGAAATCGATGAGCGGTCGTTGAGTGCCCGTTGTGGAGTAGAGGATATGCGAGATGAGTGAGACCAGTTGCGCATTGAATATGGAGCGCATCGGATTGGCCTTGATCGACTCAAAAATGTGCTGCAGTGGGTTGGACGGCGTCGAAAGGACGCGCAGCAACTCCAAGTGCGTGGGCAGGAAGTTGGTGTTGGTCAGATTGATGAGCAACTGCATGCACCCGCAGAGTTGATCGCCCAGAAAATCGTCGGGGTCGCTCTGAAATGGAATTCCAAAAACCAAATAGTAGATTGCTCGATTTTCGCTTACATCCAAACTCTCCAGGACGGCGTCGAATATGGCCTGCGCCCTCTCGGCGCAATCTGTCTCCACCACGCGTTCGGGGTCCATCAATAGCTGTTGCCCACTCTGGTTGAGCGATGCCGCACCTTCCGAGCTGAACGACAAGTTCTGCTGCTCCAGGAAGCCGGAATTGTTGGTATTGCCCTTAATCAGGTGAGTCAAACAACAACATAAGCGAAATTCGAAATTCAGGCGAAGGACCTGTGCTTCTTGCAAAAGCAGCCAACTCGGCGAATTCCTGATCTGATTGGTCTCCAGCAGCGTGTTCAGCACCAATGTCCCGTTCGCAATTGTCTAATGGGGCAATGAAGAGTAAAACTCGGCATTTTGTGTGGGTGCGCTTGGTGATACCGATGCATTGGACCTTCCAAAGACGGTTGTCCCGTTTTCGTCTCCCGCCGGTGGAAACATCAGGTTCAGCAGTGCAAGCACACTTTCCTCTGACTGCACCGAGTTCAGCAAAGGATCGGGACATTGCTCGACGTTGTACTGGAAGTCGCGCAGAGCCTTTATGAACTCCACCTGAGGAGTAAACTTTAGACCTTAGACCATGAAAGAACTCTGATCCCACCCAAAGGGCTGCGGTGTTCTCATGGACGGCCGATGGCTGGCTCGGGTGCATGTGCTCCAACAGGCGATTTGCAAACTCTTTGCTCACGTACCACTAAAAACCGATATTTATTTCCTTTGCATTGAATTTACACACGATAAACCTGCTTTATCCGATCTCGGAATCCCGGGTCTGGCATGCAATTTGCGATTGTGCAAAGGAGCTCAAAAAGAGAGCAGTTGTCGATGCCGGCCATACAATTTTCCAGGAAAGTGCTTGTTTCGAGAATCCCGAGGAACTGAAAATGAAAGTAGATATTTGTGATAAATCCATTGAAAGCGATATACTTTTTCCGGTTCTGCCGACAGAAAGCTGATCACAATTCGACTGTAGAAGCTCACAACAAGTGGATTCAGCATTCCCATATTTGCTGCTAGAAAATTTGTCAGCTGCTCGACCAGTTCCGGGTACTTCTCGAACTCGGGGTAGAACTCCCGAGCGCCGACACAAATTGCTTCACAACATTGGTGAGCAAACCTGGGAGACAAAAGGTTAAGCAGAGATATGCAAATTTAACGGGTAAAACCTGTATTCCTCTTTGGGTCGCCTGCCATTATTGCCATCATTTGCAGTTTGCGGGATCAAAACCGCCGAAAGCATTTCCCGGAAAATGACTTCTCTCTTGAGGCTTAACCAAATGCAAACCTTTTATAAACTTAACTCGATAAAACATACAAATTCATCAGGGGTTCATGAGAGTTCCGTATTTCTAAAAAAACTTATTTTGCATGCGTTTTGCAAAAATGAAAAACCTTGTAAGCAATGGATGTCATCGAGTATGGCTGTTAGAGTGGTGTCATCTGTCTTCAATTTCCTATCGATTTCGCGCTCTTCCACCATTGTATTCCAAAACATTGTTGCGAGTAGAATTTTATAGAATTATTATGCTTAGAAGTAGGGTTTAAAATTTTAAACTTAAGCAATTTGAATTTTTACTAATTGTCAAAAGCTAAAAATATTTTTGATTATCTGATTATTGATTTATGACTTAAGTATGACTAGTGATTGCTAATTACCTAGAAAAGGAAAATTAAATCGCATATTTTTACCGCCCAAAACCAAAACTTTAATTTTGCCTAGGTTAGGCTAAAACAATGCTTCGAGGGTGGTCGGGTGGTAAAAGATCGTTTTGGATTTTGGGTTGGGTTTGGCGTTTGGGTGGTATGTAAAAAGTAAAAACTTCTCTACTTTTCATCGTCCGCCACCAATCCAATTTTTATGATTAGTGGCAAAATTTGTTTTTTTCTTTGTACTCTCTTAGTTTCACAGCAACACTATCAAAAAATCAAGCAATTCGCACCAAATTAAAATTAGGATTCAAAATTAGATTGGTGGCGACTGACGAATGGCGATGAATGAAATCGAGAGTAAGAGTCCACCCCAACTCGACCAGACACAGTGGGGCCCGCAAGTCAATGAATTGAAGAGGGGGTTAGTCTTGTCGAGTTGGGTCTGGTCGAGTTGAGTTGACCCCGAGATTAAAAAGGTAAAAACTAAAAAATAAAAATTGACGTCGAAATTAAATTTCACGACACTACGCCAAAAAATACAGGTACTTGTGGGTTATGCGATCCCCCTTCAGAATTCGCTGATTTTCGCGTATATGGGGTAATTTTGGTCGCTGATCACGAATCTGACATTTATTTGTTATGGTGCCCCTCATCTTAACAAGATATTGCCGACTTTTGTCAGACAAGTGCCGACCCCTCCAAATTGATTGAAAATGGCGTAGACCAATACAATCTATAGCTCATTCGACGCGTCTCGACGAGCTGAATCGAATGGTACCAAAATTAGGCTGATCTGACCAAACTGGACAAAGTTATGCGCCATGTCAAAGTTGGAAAAGTCATGGATAAGGTGTAGCCAAGTGGGCTATTTTGGCTTAAAGCCTAGGCAAGCTTATGCTTATGTCTAAGCCTAATGTGCTTCCACCCCACCGATCTCCGTTTCGACTGATAATGAACATGTAACGAATTTTGACAACAGAACTGAATTTTATTTCAACAATTGTGCCAATTTGGTTCTCTAAAAAGGTGGCATGAAAGCCGCATGCTGTATGAAATGCGCATCCTCTCTGCCAGGCCAAGAAGCGAGGAGCGATGACACAGGTCGCTTTCGATCGGTCGGCCAAAAAATTAACATAAACGGCGGTTAAACATCAACAGAGCAAAATCTCGTCTCCAGCTTCGCGTGTGACTGGTTCAGGATGTCAAACAATTGATTCGTTTGACGACTCGCTGTGCATTCTCTTTGCCGTTATAACCTTGATGAGATAGGGTGGTACTGTTGCTCCTTGTTCAACACGTAGAGTATAACGTGCGATGATGTTGTGCTCCGTTTTAGGCAACCCAGTTACTGCTGCATTTCCTTCTGTGTCTTTATTGGCGATGAATTT
>VAHH01000796.1:9300-20062 GCA_013357305.1 Radopholus similis | reverse complement strand
AAGAAGAACTCCTGCTGGCGGATGAACGCGGGCAGGCACTCGTAGTCGCGTAACAGGTTGTACAGCACACTCCAGATCCAGCTCAGCGAGAACGCGATCACCATCGCGATGAACCTGGAAACGGGGAAATGAGTAACCTTGAAGAGCCTTCGTTAGGTTTAAAACTGAAAAGACATGGCATAGTGAAGCCCTGAGAGTTATAGTTCCCTATCAGCCAATTTATATAGTTTCAGTTAGCTCGCTCTCTGATTGCCAAAATGGCCCTTCTATTTAGTTCACTTGCAAGAGTCCAAAAATAGGCCAAGTGTTTTCTTTTAGCTTTCGTCGTTTCGTTGCCTTTAAACTTCAAAAGCCAAGCAGTTTTATCCCTTTATCTATCAACTGGTTACTGGTTTATTCATAGCTGCTGACCGACCTATCATCGTCCGTTGAACAATTTGTGAATGCAAAAACTTAAAATATCGGCGATTTTCTTCGGCACAACTTGTCCAAAACTAAACCAATCCAACTTGCGTTTGATGCCCGTTTTGTTGTTCCCCTATGGCTCTAGTCAACCACTCTGGGGCTCTTTTTGGCCTTATTCTCTCGGTCAACCTATGGCTTTTCAAATATTCCCATTCGCACCGGAAACCAGGCCATAGGTATACTACAATTTATTAGGCCCTTCCAGTGTTTCAATGTTTCTTCAATATTTATATTCCAAATCCAATTATCGCCTATCGTATTTTACATTCGATTGGTGCGCTGTCGGCGCTTGGTGGCCGCGTTTCGCTGCGCGCTGACCGGCACCTGCCAGTCGCAGCACTCCTTCTTCTTGTTGCGCAAATTGACACTCTGCAAACACAAAGAAGCTTGTGGGCGGTGTAAATGGAAATGGCGTAGCTGATTAATTCCGGGGAAATGGGAGAGAATGGCGAATATAACGAGAAGCGGTTTCCCGGAAATCACAGGAAGAGATTAATTGGATACTTGATGTCTCTATTTTTGGCGTCACGGGATAACTAAAATGAAGGATTTGGCCAGGACATCGGAATTGGTGCATTATTTGGATTAATGATTGACTTTGCTAAGGATTTGGTCATTAAAGTGGTGAACATTTGGTTTGTGGATTAGTGATCACACTCTGATGCTCAAAGCTCAATGCTGTGGCCAAATCCAATCATGATACCGTTATAACTTTATAATTGAAAAGAAACAATGTGTTAAGACCGATCGAGAGATTCGCCCGATACTGAGAATGAACATGTGTCAAATCCGCAAAAACTATTTATAACCGTTTTTAAGGTTTCAAATCCATGGGAAAATGAAATATAGGAAATGGACCATGGGGAATCGATTGAACCTAGCATCAGCTCGCTAGGCCAAGGTCGAACCAAGGTAAACCTGTTTTTAGACCAAAGCCGGTTCGGGTCTATAATTTTTAAGGTTCATGTTTTGGGGTTTAAATTTTTGAAAATGACTACGAAAGTGGCCATAAACTACCTATTAGTCAGTCTAATTCTAGTCATTCCAGGATGACTCTAACAGGCGTATCTCAGGATCGGACATAACAAATGTTTTGAGACCCGATTGACTATGAATCTTGAGTATGATGTCATTTGTTATGTTGTTTGGGTATACCTTGGCCAGGCGCAGCGAAATGGCCGTGTAGCAGAAGATGATCAGTGCCAACTGAACGCACACAGAAGAATGCGGAATAAGACTCTCCAAGTGTACCGGGATGATGAACTGGACGGTGAGCATCAGTGTGCCGTAGATGCGGCGGATGCCGTTGTTCTGGCCCCAGTCCTCGAAGCAGAACTCGCCGCAGTAGTTGTCCACCGGCTTCAGCTTCTGCATGAAGATCACCGGCAACGAGAACACACTGGCCAGCAGGCAAATGGACTGCAAATCAAAAATAAGCATTACTTCATTAGTGGCCCTGGATTCTTTTAGGCAGCAATTCCAGATTGGATCTTTTAGGTAGCAGCAATTTAGGTGATTTAAAGTTCAGGATTTCGTTGTGATAAAGATAAACCATATTGATACTTTGATACAGCGAAACGGGATCGGGAAGAGAGCACTTGCTGTCTAAAAAATCCTCCATTTTCGCTGCTTAAAAAATCAAATCTGCTGCCTAAAAGAACCTTTTTTGCCCTTCATTAGTTGGTAAAAAATTCAATATTTATCGTTTAATTGAGAATGTGAATTTCTGAAATTCAATGAACGCAGACAACTGGAGTTTGTTGCATCATTTTCCATCAAATTGTGCCTTTTCTCTTTTATCAACTACTCAAGTCTTAACCAAAAATCAATGGATGCCTCTCACCATGATGACGAACAGTGCCTGTGCGTGCGAGAAAGCCTTGCGCGTCGGGAAGATGATCTGTCACCGTATTTTTATTTAAAAAACACAACGCCAAATTGTCGACCAGCATGAAACGGTCCACCGAGATGGCGGCCAGTGTGAACGTGGAGAAGCACAACGAGACGCCCGCAATGAATGGGGCGGTGGAGCACAGGAACGGGCCGAACACCCAGTCCTTGCGGAACGCCGAGATGGGCGTGATGGTGGCCGAGATGCAGCACACCAGAATGTCGGAGCAGCTCAACGAGAAGCTGAAGAACGGGGCAAAAATGTGTGTTGTAGTGAATTTTTGCTTGACAAACGAATATAATCATTAATCACCTAATCAGTAATCAGTCATTCCCATTTTTCTATTATTTTACTCATTATCGTTCGTTATCGTTATAACGTAGGGCCCGGATTTTTAATAAAATCATTATTTTTTGGACTTTTAATTTTTATCATTATTCGATTATTTTCATTATTAAGATATTAAGTAACCAATCTTCATAGGTATTTCCATTCGAACACAAAATTTTCCACAAATGAAGGGCAATGGCAATAGTAAAATGAATGTTACTTTTTTGGAACACAAACATTTTTGGCCTTGTGCGCACTCACATGAACATGTTGGGCACGGTCTGGAGGGATTTGATGCGCGCGATTGCGACGATCACGCACAGGTTGCCCACCACGCCGAGCAGAATCACGACGGCGTAGAGACCGGCGAAAGTGGTCATCACGGCAGGCTGTGCGGTCACGTCATGGCGAGTGTGCCACAAGAACCTGAAATGAATCAATTAAACGATAACTGGCCAAGACGTGAGCCAAAAATTGAATCAGATACCAGAGCCATTTTGAAGCCCAAACACCCAAAGAGTGCCCCATCTAATTAATGGTCTTTATTCGTTTATTCAGCTTCAACTTAGCACAGCAATTGGCCCAAGTTATGTATTTCTTCGGTTTTGGCCCATAATTTAGGCTACAACTGGCCCAATCAATCCCCACTTGAAAGTCATTTTTATAGCGCATCTCTACCAAGTTATGGCTTGTCAAGCCCCGTCGCGTCCAAACGACCTGTTCCGGTTCCGTTATAACCCTAACTCATGAATCATGATTATGACTTTATGACGCGTCAAAATTGTCCACCATCCCTGTCCACTCATTCAAATATCGCGACTCACTCGTTCATGTCCACACAGTCGTTGGGTCCGAGCGCCTCGAATGGATTGTCCTCTTCTGGCGGCGAGCTGCTGATCGACAAGTTGTGCAGCACAGACGCCACAACAGCATCATTTGTGGCTTGGTCCTCAGCCATCATTTAGCAGTGTCTGGGTGTGGGCTCTGGAAATGCAGAGGCGTCAAAAACAAAAAACGGCGGAGGAAGGCGCAGTCGAGAGTTGGGAATGAAAGAGAGGAGCACAACAGCCAGTGCCAGCAGAGGCTGGAGATGCGCTCCGCCAGATAAGGGTCGCGGCAAAAAATTGACGGAGGCGAAAAATTGGGGCGCTAAACGGCAAATGGGACAATGGCACTTTTGGGGAATGGAAGATGGGCAGACACCACACCACATATGCATTTGGGAAGTAAAATTTCGGCATTTCAATTTTGACATTTTGGGACTGATTGCAATCTGGCGCTGGACGATGAATGAGTTAATGGCAAATAAATAAATACTTTGGAACAATGAGTCCGCTTCAGCCACCAGGATTAGCGCATGCCATTTTGGCATATTGGAGGCACCGCATTTGGAGTGCGCGGCAAGCCGGATGAAGTGCTAAAAAGTCTGTGCCCATTTTTAGTACTGAATCAAAAAAGTTGAGCGCCAGATTTTATTCTTGTCGGCTTTTAAAAATGCCAAAATGGGCGTCTCTAAAGTGCCGAAGTTAACTTTAACAGTTCCCTCAAAAATGCCTAAATTTGAATCTTTAAAATATAAACTAAAAAAATTAAACGAAAACGCCAAATTTAGCGATCAAAAGCCAAACGCCAAAGTGCTTTTCGGACTAAAAATGCCTAAATTGATGTTGAGCCCTAAGCCAAATGTGACTTTTTGAGACCAAAATGATGACTTTTGAGACCTCAAAAATGTCCCCAAATGCGTAAATGTACACAATTAGGACCCTAAAATTGACTAGTTTAGATTTAGACGTGTCTTTTTTGCGCCCTTAGTGCCAATCTTTGAAACCCAAATATGCCCAAATTATGGCTCTGCCAAATTATGGCTCTTTGAGAATTGAGGCTAGATTAAGATGAGGCCGGGACAGTGCAACAAATTGGGGCCAAAAGTGCCATCTGTGAATTGTTTTGGGCCCTCCCCGCATTGCGTCATTTGGGGGCAATTTCCTTGGCGCATGAGGCCCCGGCGGATGTTTTTGGGCCGAATGTCCACAGATGCCCAAATGCACTCCCCAGAGGGGGTCGGTCCGGGTAGAGGACAAACTATCTACACCACCCAAATGAACAAATTCTGACCATTTCTGACAAAGTTAAGTGTGTTACCTTTGTTATAGCCCCTCCCGATCCTGTGGCATGCTTGGCTTTATGCGATACGTTTAAATTTGGTAGATAATTGTCCACCTGAATTGGGTAGATAATTTTTCCAAGTAGATAGTTTGTCCATTTGGGTTGGGTAGATAATTTGTCAGTAGATAGTTTGTCCTATTCCCGGTCGGTCCACTCAAGTTTGGCGAAGAACAACACACCAAAAACTCAAAAACACACATCCAACGGAGCAATTGCGGAAAAGTTGTTGTTGTTGTTGTTGTTGGCCTTTGGGGCGGGTGGTGCTGGTGGTGGTGCCCTCTCGCAATTATTTAGCGCTGAAGCTGGTGGCCCCGGCGCTTGGGGGCGGACGAAAGACTACACGCGTGCCCGTTCCCACGAATTAGCGATGCCCCCGGGGGCATTGGATGTGCGGGGGACAGTCCATTAATTTGGCAAATTTTGTCTGTTTGTGGCCGCCGCCAAACGCAAAAAGGGCGAGCGAGAGAGTGCCGTCCGGCACAAAAAGCTAGAGTTCTGCCAGAAACAGAGTGCCAACGGGGAAAAGTGCCATTGTGCGCGAATGGGACTGCGACAGTCCAGGGGTTCTTACAAGGGCCTATTCCGCTCCAGAATGGCTAAGCAATTGAACAATAGTTGTTGGACAGTTGATAAGCCATTTAAGTGACATTTTCTTATTTTTGTTATAGGTATGTTTTGTAATCAATTATTCAATGGAAGCCTTCGGCTTGAATATGATTGTAATAATAACAAGATATCTCGGTTACTGAATAAAGCATTTTCACTATTAATAATTAAAGATCTTTACAAAGTGATAAAATTTGAACGAAATGGAAGAAAAAGAATCGGAAAAGATTAATTACGTACCAAATTAGTTGAAAAACGTACCAAATAAAACTTGCAACCCCTATATTCCCTTGTATTCCCTTCTATTGGTACGTTTTTCAACTAATTTGGTACGTTTTTCACTTATTTGGTACGGAATTAAACCCCTCGCAAAAAGAATTATTAGAAATACTATAATACCAATCTACCAAGTTCCTTTTGGAGTTGCAAACATAACACAAGTTGTGGCCAAAGCCAGCAAAACAAAGAGGATTTTGTTCGTTTTTGGCCCAAATCTGAATCAATGGATTCCATCCCAATGTGCCATTTTGAGACAATCCACAAATGCACATACAGCTCTGTCGCATTCCTTTGGGGCCTCTCTTCTGGGCTGAATCCCTTGCCAAGTTGTGGCGCGTCAAAGTCAAAGGCTTCATTGGCCAAAATGTCCCGCGCAAACAGGTGAATGCATACAAAATGCGTGCCAGCCTAATCCAAAAGCCGTCAACAGAGTCACGGAGTCACGGACAGGCACCGAGGGCAGAGACTTGAGAGTTGTGCCCAACCGCCAATCATCATTTGGGAGAGAGAGCAAGGAACAAAATGTGCGGCGGATTGGCAAGCGCTTGTTTATTCGCTCGACTATTAATGGAAAAGTGTGTGACATTTGTCCATCCCCCAGAGGGGGGAAGTGAGGCTACAGGCCAAGCCCAATAAGGATGTAAATGTAAGGAATAAGGAAGGGAAAGGGACTCAAACAGAAAAGTTGGCGTTCTCATTTTTATGCCAAATTGCGGTCGAACTGAATGTGCACCTTGTACAAAATGACGAGACTACCTAGGACTAGGACTAGGACTATAGAAGATGACGTGACTTCCCTTCGTCCTTTGGCTATTAATGGCAATTGGAGTTTATAATTGGGCGAGACGAGGCAAAGGGAGGAGGCCACACACCAAGACTCAACATTCAACAGCGGCGGATTCGGATTGTGGTGGAAAGTGGAAATGTAGCCGAATGAAGAGTGTGGGCTGCAAAACTGCAGAAGCCGTGTTGGGATTGGGGACAAAAGAAGTGCAGTCAAATTTTTGCACTTAATTCCAACCAAAATGGGCGGTGCGTGAATATCACTTGGCTTGGAAATTTGCAATGTAAAATGTATAGCTTTGTCCAAGGGCACATTGTCCTGATGTTGGATTAGCGAAAGGAATCGATTGACATATAGAGCATGCAGTGATTTGATTGGCTAAACGTCTCGAACTCAAGGTCATCGAGTTCGAGCTGTACAAGAATGTTGTTGATTTCTGAGTTGACTTTGATTACATCTGTTGTGCTATACCGGCACAGTCCAGTGCCGAACGTTCCAGTGCCAGGGTTCCGATTTTTTGGTCTCTCCGCCGCTATTTGCTGCTTGTTAGATGTCTGTCTTCGGTTAAGCTTAATAGTGACATAATGACACTAATGATTAACGTCAATTGGAGTTGTTGCACTTTTTGTCTCTAGATCTAGAGGCTAGAGCGCACCAAACACCAACGAAGCGACATCACATCCCAGGAGAGAGGGCTGATGACTGGGGGTCAACCCAACTCGACCATACTGCCCCCCTTCTTCAATTCATGCCTTGCGGGCACATTGTGTATGGTCGAGTTGGGTCTGGTCGAGTTGGGGTGGACTCGATGACTGATGATGTGAATGGGAGGGCAAAGTAAGTGCATTGATCCCAGTACGTGCACGTCAGCGGCACAATGATGGCCCAAATGAACGCTGCACAAGAACAATGGCATGGAAGAGCGGGACACCGGATTGGGCTCATTTGAGTACGGCGCCGCAATATTGTCACAATCCACAATGTGCCGAGGACCAGCGGGGCCGAGGGCGCCGCTGCGCCCCGTGCACAATGGGACGCGCGTTCTTCGCGCGAAATGCGCTAATGAGCACACAGTGGCAATAATGGAAGAGGGCGGAAAAGCCAAAATGTGGGGAAGGCACAGCGGGGCGATGGGGAAGGGGGACACGAATGGGCGGAGGCGAGGGCCCATTCCAATTTTGGGCACAAGAACAAAATGAAGCGGAGGCAACGGGCGGGGCCACTACGCGTTATTTTTGCACTCGCTCAGAGACCGCCGTTGGTGCCGTGCAGCTCCAAAAAAGGGCGGTGGACCCCCACCCGACGGAGGATGAGGCGGAGCGGAAGCAATTGGGAAACGGAAAAAACGGCGCAAAGCTCTTCCGCGGGGGTGCCTAACCCCAAGCGACGGGGGACATTTTGAAAAACATAACTTTGAAAGGAATGAAGCTTTTAAATTTATTTCCATTTCATTTCTAAAGCCTGAGATGTTTTCTATCGAATGGTATATTCAGCTTCTGAAAAGCTTAGTTTGGCCAAGTTATGGCCAAAAGTCTGAAAACAGCGTCATTTTTGTATAGTTTTTTGAACATAACTTGGCCAAAAACGGATCAATCGGAAGGCCTTTTTTAGGGCTATTTGTTGCTTAGTCAAAGATGTACATCTGATGAGATAAATAGCAAATCATTAGCTTTCCTTCCGCAGTTATAACTCTCGTCGCTGGGATTGGCGTGTGCGCTTCTGCGGAGGCCGGGGGCCAAGCAACGGGCGCCAAAACAAAAAAATGCGGGGCAAATGATTAATGCAGCGTTTGGCGCCCCGACTCGCCCGTCCCAATGGGAATTGGACAATGCACCTGTGGGCGGCGACCAAAACAACGGCTTCCGGCTGAAAGGGCACAGGCAAAAGGTCAAAGTTTGTGCGCTGTTTTTGCTGAGTCACAGCGCAAAAAGAATGCGGAATGGGGGCCCTCGCGGTGGTTGGATTTGGTGCGTCTCTGTGGTTGGCCATGCATTCCGCCGAAATTAGTCACGATTGGGCCCAAAGGAGCGGAGAACCAGGGACCGGCCTTTGGAGGTCTCAGGGCATTTGGGCGACCTGGGGCCTTTGATAAGTCATAACTCGGTCAAGACTTTGTTTGAATCTGATGCTAATGGATAGCTCAAAGTGTACTTGCTTAATCCAAAGATATAATAAAGATATAGGTAATCATATAATGAAGATATAATCAGTTGTCGGATATCCCAAAAATTGGTCAAGTTATGGCCAAATGTTTGAAAAAATCAGGGATTTTTGAAGTTTTTTGGCCATAACTCGGCCCAAACTGATCCAATCAATTCCATCCCAAATGCCAATTTGTAGAGCTTCCATTGATCTATGCAAACACTTTGGGTTCTCTCTTCTAGCTCTATTCCTTCCGCCCCTTTTTTGCCCAACCAAAGTCAGTCTGGTCTTGATTGTGCGCAATTCAATTGCCAGCCAAATCCGTGGAATGGCCAGCAGCAGCTGAGAGCAAAACTGTGGGGCTCTGCTTCTCAGAAGCCTCCGAAAATTAATTAGTCTTTTGGGCCCTGTCCGGGGTTGAAAAAACACGTGTAGGCGAGGGACAACATGTCCCCAAACCAGGGCCGTAAGTAACCCAAGACAAAATGCGAACGAATCATCAATTATGCAAATGGGCAAATGTGGTGGCCAAAAGAGAGGGCTGATATATAGTAAACGAATTAATTTGAAAAACAGATGCCAGTGCGAGACTGTGAAGAGCAAAAAGGGTGAAAATAGGGATGGATTTTAAGGCCTCAAAACTCACTAATAAACCAACCAACCCATTTCCCATTTCCCCAGCCATTTAGTATAGCACATCAATAGTCCTGTTGTGCACTATAAATGAATCCAGAATCCTCCATTTTGCTTCATTCTTTGTTGAGTTACCTATGTCTTATGTGGCCTCTGTCTAACCTTTCTGAAGCCGTGCACTGTGTGCCTTTTGGTTGCCCGGATAAAGTAAAGTAAAAAGGTCCCCACATTCGCCGCCTTGAATATTTTAACTTTTGACTGAAGGTGCCAAACATGGATGGCATTTTAAAATGAATGCCTAGAAAATGTGCAGCACTCTAAAATATATCTTTTTTCAGGAAGCTCCAAAAGTCCAAAAAGGCTAGCAAAACGCGAACACACGTCAATTAGGCAAATGTGGTGGCCAAAAGATAAACGAATCGTGCCTTGTTCAGGCAATGGACCGAGTTCTGTTCAGTTCTGATTGGTCAAACAATCGGTCAAGCGCTTCAATAGTCCTATCAAAATGAGTGCAAGCTCTCATTTCTGTTCAGCCATAAGGCCACATAAGTTTGCCCAGAACTGGAGCCAATTCTGGAGCTCAACTAACTGACATGGGCCCCCACTTCTCCCAACATCCAAATCCCCAAACCCCCAAAACAGTGTTTGGTGAAAGCCTAAAAGGAGGCATGAGCAAAACACACCGCACACAGGGATTTGAGTGCATTCCGTCAATTAGGCAGATGCAGCAGCAGCAGCAGTGGACCAACGAATGAATCGGCCGGCGCCTCCACACAATGGCGCCGTTGTCTGTGGGGGCCAAGAGGCGACGGAGGAGGGGCGGTTGTGGCGCACAAATTGGCTTATCTGCCGGTGGTGAGGGCCCAGCACACAGGCCACAGAAGAGGCCACATCACTCTGCTCGCCTCCTCCCCTCCTCCATCTCCTCGGGGGCGCCCACCTAATTTGTGTGCCGTCCGCCGCCGCCGCCGCCGCCGCACAGGCAACACACGCACAACGAAATTAACCGTGAGTGGAGGGGCCGCAAAAACACAACCGCCTCAGATGGGGAGGAGAAGGAGGAGGAGGAGAATGGGACTATGGGAGGGAACTTTTGGACGCGCTCAAAGGGGCACACACACACGTCTTTGGGGGAGTAGGACAAACTATCCACAAGAACAAAAAGGACAAACTATCTACTTACATGGAAAAATTATCTACAAAATTCAAGTGGACAATTATCTACCAAATTTAAACGTATCGCATAAAGCCAAGCATGCCACAGGACACACTTAACTTTGTCAGAAATGGTCAGAATTTGTTCATTTGGGTGGTGTAGATAGTTTGTCCCCTGCCCGTCTTTGGCGCGCCGATTTCGGCGAAGTGCCCGCCGCCGCCGCCGGTGTGCCCAAAACGGAAGCGGCGGAGCCATTTGGAGAATTCGGCGACATTTATTGGGGCGCCGTCGCCACACGGGAATGATTGAA
>VAHH01000795.1:0-20121 GCA_013357305.1 Radopholus similis | reverse complement strand
TGTGGGGAAACAGGAGTATGCCAATGTAAACATGTTTTGTCGCTTTAGGCGGAGAATTCAACCTGGGCAGCGTTAACCTGTTCCACGAAGTGCTGACTCAACTGCGCGCGCAAGGAGTGCAACAGGCGCCCACACACTTCGTTTTCTCAGCGGGCACAGGCAAACACAGAAAAAGGCCAAGTGGGGGCTGAACTCACATTTCGCCAGGGGGGACCATCTCGTCGGTGGGCCGTTACGTGAAGAAGTACGACATTGGAACGGAAATGGTGCTGGCCGACACCGAGTTCTCCGCCTACTACGACCTGACGCTGAGTGGGCGATTTGCCGACGGGCGGGAGGACCCACAGCCACTCTGGGTGCGGACAGGGAAACAAACAAATCGACGGG
This sequence comes from Radopholus similis, assembly GCA_013357305.1. Classification (NCBI taxonomy): domain Eukaryota; kingdom Metazoa; phylum Nematoda; class Chromadorea; order Rhabditida; family Pratylenchidae; genus Radopholus; species Radopholus similis. The sequence goes on along the minus strand of VAHH01000795.1, from coordinate 19,734 downwards.
TTATCGGTCACAGGTCCCGCCCGGAATGGCGGGCACCGGCTTCGGATGGGCCGGCCCAATCATTCTCGGCGAGACTTCCAGGCCAGTCGTCCCGGCCACTTCCACCGTCTTCACTGCTGTTCCCCATTTCAGCCTTCTGCCCACAGTCATCGACCGTTCGCTGAAAGTGCCCGACCTTGCCTCCGTCGCGGCGATGCACATTTTGCGGGAACGCTACGACATCGACGGAGGGCCCAGCACCGGCGTGGACTTCGCTGCCGCGCTGGAGTTGATCGGCGCAGAGCGAACAAAGGCGCCGGATGCGCGATTGGCCATCGTCACCCTGCTGGCCGATCCGGGCGCCAACTATCGCGACACGTACTACAACCGGACGTGGATTGAGCACAGTTTCGCCCGCCACGGGGGATCTGCACTGCTGCAATGCTGGCGCAATGTGCTGGAGCAATTCCTGGAAATGGCGTCAATTCAAGGCAAATCGCTCGGAAATCCACTGGAGCTGGGCGCCAAACGCTGCAGACATTGAACGAGAGCTTTTTAACTTGGCTTTCCAAATAAAAACATTGTCGCCTCATTCATTGTCAGTGTCTGCTCTTCTTCTTCACCCAACTGGCTTGACTCCGCACAAAGGAGAACAGTCGCAGTGGGGGCAGCCTCTTGTTCGCGTCCGCACTCTCGCCATTCCCGCATTTCGGAATTCGCACCAGCACTGGGGAGAAGGAGTGGAGCAGGGAGTGCTGCGGAGAGTCCAGGTTGGGCAGCAGCTCCCAGTGGTCGGTCAGGTACCGGCGCGACAAGTGCCGGATGGAGAAGCGAACTGCCGGCGGAAGGGCAATTGGAAGTTGGGACTTACACATAATTTACCGGAATGGAGCAGCAGAAATGAGCCGAGCTTCATGTTGATGTAGTTCAGCAGGAACAGCGTGGCACCGGCAAACCGCTCTTGGGGCAACAGCCAGAGAAGGGCGCCAACAAACAGGAGCACCTGGGCAATGCCCCGCTCGAAAAGTGCCCTCAGCTGCGGCACAAGGCGGTGCCGAACAAACATTTGGGCTCAGCAATTTCTAAACAAATAAGACCGTTTCGCAAGTGATGGAACAGATTGCTGCAAATGAACCTTCTCCAGAGATCGCCAATTATTCAATTGACTGGACGGATGGAGCACTTCGGAGATAGCGCTGCGAGATTACGTACCGATTATCCTCATTCCGCCAATTCTTTTCCGCAGTGACGACCAAATTTGGAAGATAATATGTGAAGGGCATGGGGGAAGTCCCGGATGGTTTTGTCGGTTAATTTCGTTTATTCAAGAAATGAACGGAAATAAGTAATAAAAACGGTCTCTTTTTCCCGTCGGGTGGGAAGGAAACATTTGATTGCACGCAAAAGCCGCGTTCGAAGAAACCAATCTTCTCCGATTGCGGAACTTCCTCGTCACTGCTTGACAATGGATATTTTGCGCCAAAAGTTGCCGATCGACTCCTTTATCAGGGAAAAGTTTCCTTTCGGCCTCTGTCCCCCATTCGCAGTGCTCCGTTCAATTCCACCGCTGTTGTTGTTGTTGGAACGATCGTTCGCCAGCGAGAATTGCGCCAGTTCAGTGAGCACTGGCTGGGGAGGGGAGGGCGAGAACAGGCTCCGGATGAAGTTCCAGGAACTCTTGCGGCGACTGAACAATTCACCTTGGTCGATTCGGGTCCAACAATCCCCTCCCACCCAATTCCTGGGCCCGCACCGCTGTTGTTGTTCAGACTGATTTTGCGCTCTTCTCCCGTCGTCCATCTCTCGAACGATGGCCCGCAGTTGTCGTTCTCGTCCACAATGTCGTCCATTTCCGCATCGAATTCGCTGGTGGCCGACTTTGGGATGCTGGCCGCAGCCGCGTTGCTGTTGTTCAGGAAGTGGGACGGGGTCATCGAGGAGGACTGGGAGGTGGACGAGGGCGGCCGCAACTGGTAGAGCGAGAACGGACGACTCGCTGCAAATCGCATTTTTATTTCCCATTTCATATTATTACTGACTTTCGCATTCGTAATATTTGGCTGCTTTGGTGTGCGCTGCGTCAAACTGGACCACCAGTCTTCCCTCGTCACACCTCATGAAGCGTGCATTGGCCACAAAGTGCTGCAGCACCTCCACATCGACCTGAACAATTTTGTTGATGGACGGGCGTCTGATTCAGTCTTAGCACCTCAAATTCAATTTCCTCGTAGAGGCCGATGAACGCGCGATTCGCGCACATGGACTGTGCGTTGTTGATGCAGTTGGACACTGACTGGAGGTAGGGCTGAGCGGGAAAACAGCGAAATGCACACGTCAGAGATGTTCTCCCTCCCTTGGTTACCACCTTCACGTTGTCCACCTCCACGATTAGAACAAACTCGTATTGGCTCACTCCGGTGCACGCGCGGTAGAGGGCGAGGTGGCGGAATGCGCACTTTGGGGGGAGGCACTCGCAGAGGTCGCGCACCGCGCACCAATTGTGCCAATCGGCGGCGAAGTTTCGCAGCAACACCCGCCGGTGGTCAGTCTTGTAGCCGATCAGGATGTAGGCTGAACAACATTTTGTTTGATTCTGCATCTATCCTTTCGCTGTACCGCCACTATGCTTCTGTTCCGGTCCGCCTCTTTTGCCTTGCCCCACTTCCTGCTCCTCCTCCTCCATTGGGTAGTCGCCCCAGCACGAGTCCTCGCCCTCGGACCACTCGTCCGGGTCACTTTCGTCGCTGCCCGATTCCTCTTCGATTGGCGGTCCATTCCATTCCACCGAATGGATCTCCTCGTATAGCGACTTCTCAGCGTTGTTGCCTCTCTGCTGTTGCTGGGAGTTCTCTCGCAAGAAGGCCGACCGCAGTTCCTCTGTGAGAGAAGACTCAGTCTCCACAAATGTCAGATCGGCAAAGCGGTGGCCGGCTGAAAAACGGAGACAAGGAATCTTGTGCAGGCCCTCTCTCCGCGCACTTTCGCTTCTCAGGGAGCGCCATCTGCGCATGTCCAGCTGCTGGCTGTGTTCCGCGAACCCTGGGCCGCTCTCACAGATGAACGGAGTCTGCTCCCAGTTTCGCTCTGACGGGCCCAGTTGGTACTGGTCAAGACGGTTGGACAGGGTCAGCACCAGCAGGCGGTGCGGAAACTGTTTGGGCTGCACAGAACGGGCATTTCGCTTGTTTACCTTGGGCGCACATTGCTCGGAAACGGGGGAATTGTCGCTGTATTGCGAGCAGTTCTCCCCTTCTTCTATTTCACCCGAAAGCCACATTTGTTTGTTGGCGTGTCCTCCAAATGGTTGAGAATTGGGAGTGCGCCCAAGTTGTCGAATGCGGATTGAGAGGGACACGTTTGGGCGGCGGAAAGCGAGCCACCACTTTTATTTGGCGAACGGAAGAAAATGTTCCCCAGGGAATATTTGCGGCTCTGGGCAAGAAGATTAAGTGGGAGGGGAAAACCGGGAGACAGACAAGCAAGTGAGGAGGAATCAACTGCCCTTTTCACGAGTTAACTATTTTGTTCTTTATGCGTCAAAAAGATTTATTCCCCTGCCAAAAACAACAGTCCAGTAAATGCAAAATCCAAGTATGCACGCAAATTAAGGCAGAATAATGGTCTAAAGAGAACAGTTGGTCGGTCTTCTCTCGCCACACATAGTTCAGGAACGGGATTTGCTTCGCAATTACATTGAATGTATTCAGTGCGGTGGCGGAAGTGCCATGTTCTGTGAAGTGGCAATTGATGCGCGAATTTTTGGCCGACGGAAATTGGGCAGTAGCGGAAGTTTCTCTTTCTTATTTCCTTCTCTTCTTTTCAGTACTTCCCAAATATCCGCTATTGTCCACATTTCCGAAGCCGTATGGTCAATGTGCGCAGTGGGCCTGAACGTGGCCTTCGGACGGATTGCCGCCATCTAGTGGGGGAGAGAGGCTTTTTTGGTTGAACCAATCGATGCTTTGTACCATTGTTGCTACTTGTTGTGCCATATGTGCTGTTCCTGCGCTGCGCCTGCCTGAAGAAGTTGAACTGTCGGCCCACAATTTGCACCGACACTGCGGCCCCGTCAGTGCCAAGCTGCAACACATGGCGCTTGAAGAACTTGGCGCGACCGCTGGGGAGCCGTGTGCAGAACAGAATGAGCGTCGGAAAGACGGCGATCCAACTGAAGAACTGAACCCAACACAACACTGCAGCTGACAGAACAGCAGGCTTTAAACTGGTACCAAACATTACCCGGCATTCGGAACCGACAACTCCGAAATGCGTTTGTGTTGTTCGTGCCATTGGCCGGAGCAGAAGAACACGAGCTCCCGATGGTCCACGCGGGGATTGCGGAATTTGGCGCTGCAGCGGACGAACTGGTCGCGGGCCTTTCCGTGCACTCCCTCAAAGTCGACGTGCTGCTGCTGAGAAGGGGAAAGGGAGCTTTTGATTTTTGATGGTGGTGGCGAATACCCATTCCCCCCCCCCCACCATTCTTGTGCCATTCAATGTTTCCAACCCGTTCATTCCCCAACTCGTAACTATTTTCTTGGCCAGCCTTTCGGCGCGTTCTCCGCCCAACACGGAGAGGGGAAGTGCATTGGCCAGCGCGCCAAATTCGCGGCATTTGGCGTAAGGCTGGCACTGCAGCATCTCGTAGAGCAGTTCGGTCGGCAGTCGCTGTCGCCGCGTTGGGCGGCTGGCAGGCAACAGCAAAAGCCGCAACAGACGGCCAAGAATCGGACGACGGAACGCGATCCAATGCAGCAGCAGAATTATGCGGTGCATTCCAAGCAGCAGGTGGGGGGCGCAATGTTGTCAACTCGGCATCGAAGGAAATATGCCAAACAGCGGACGAGGAGGGTCGGCAAGCGAATGGCAAAAGCAGAAGCAGTGTGACGGGGCCCTGCTGTTAGTCCCGCTGCACTTATCGATTCCAGCGGCGCAGTGGTGCGCCTTCGCAGCCAAGGAGAGACACTCAGGGAAGGCCAAATATTACACAGGGGACGGGGAAGCATCCCCCCAAAAATCCCACCCAATTTCCAAATGTGGTTTTTTGTGATTCATGTCATTTTTACTTTTGAGGCAAAACAATGCCTCAAATAGTGCGCGCGCCTTCGCTTCCGCTTTGGCGTTATTATGATGTAGCGTTGGGGAGTCTCTTTTATTTTAGGTATTTCGTAATTTTCCAAACGAAAGTGACTTGTGGAGATCAACTGTTTTATATCGTCTGAGCAACTTGGTCTTTCGGTTAAGTCATGGTAGTTGGATGAGGGCTCCGCTTCTTTGGTCCAGCACAATGGGAGTCCAGTTGGGAAGGAAGTTTTCGCGATTCCTGTCCATTCCCTGCAAAATGGACATTCAAATGTGGGGCTTTTTGGCCCAACGCACAGTAAAATTTGCGTTAAAAAAGATGCCTCCGCCGGGTGTGCCGCGCATCAAATAGCCCATCCACCAGCCAAAGGTGGACGCTTGCGCAGTGAGCAGAAGTGAATCGCAAAAGAGCACACCTAAAAGGGGCACTGAGTGAGGAAATGGGGAACAGGAAGATGAGATGACAAAACCGAATGAGAAGTCTTCGCCACGGGTCCGCTTTGCAGGAATGTGCATCCGATGGATCAGCTGAAAATGCGGGTAAAGTTTAAAAGAATGGAGATGGAGGGGAGAGACAGGTTATGTTTATATTGCATTTGCGTCGCCCAAACCATTTCTCACCGTTTTGTTGAGCTCCAACGTTCGCAAGAAGTGTTTGTCTTCGCCCAGCAGCACCACGGAGATGTCTTGTTCGAGGCCGCGCTGAAAACGAAAACTGACTAGAATCAGCGGATGCCTATGTAACTGACCGTCTTCAGCGCTTCCAGCACGAACTGCACTGCCCTCTGGGTGAACCCGCGCGTTGACCTCCACAGCGGGGGGAAGTCCCCTCGTCTGGTGTGCACGCACAATTTGTGCGAGTCTTTGTCGTCGCCGAAAAGACTCGAGGATTCGTTTTTGTGCGCAATTTGCCGATCATTTTGCCTGAAAGCGCGTCTCCCCTCGTTCCGCGTGACTGCGCAAAGGGCAGGCGAAAAACGGAACAACTTCCGGATCTCGTTCCGCCGATCGTCGAAGAACCGCGGAGACTGCAGATAAACGGAGCCGAGCGCCAAATTCTTGGATTGGACGGAGGACAGGCTGCAAATGGGTGCGGAGAGGGAAATGCCATTTGGCGGTGCCGCTCACTTTCGCGGGTCCTCAAAATGGCAGCAGTCTCGGGCGGCGAATTTTCGCGCGAAAAAGGTGTCGTCGTTGCGGGGCGACTGAAACTAAAATTTGATCAAAGTCCAACATTTTAACTGACGATGTAGGTGGTGTGTCTGGCCACCACAGGGAAGATCCAGGCCAACTCCCCCGGAAAGGCCATCCACTTGTCGCAGCGAGTGCGCCGGCCGAACGCCGGAACGCGTCCCAGCAGTTTCCCGATTCCGTAGAGGGAGGCGAAACGGAACATCTGTGCCCTGGATAGACAAATTGACACATTCGCAACTCGCCTGGTTGCCAATTCCGCTGCAGAACGACACATTTGGGTGATTGGTGACGAATCGGACGACGCTTTGGTTGTGCACTGGCGCTGGCGCGAACATCTGCTGCTCGTCCGCCTCGTCCGTCCACCAGTCGAAACAGGCGTCCGGCACATTCCGCCGCTGCTCGTTCGCCTCAGTCCACCGCGAGAGGCCGTACTCTGTGGGGAATTAACAGTGTGAGTTTCGATTTTGAATGTCGGCTGACCCAAAATCCAGTCAAGAAGCAAATATGCGCAGTAGGCCAGCACCAAACAAACGGAGCAGCGAATGCAGCGACGGAGATTGTATTGCCGCATTGTGCTGGGACATGCCGCCAGCGGAGGGACTGACTCTCTGTGCAAGTAAGTAATCCTCAGAACAGAAGCAATGGCCAAGAAAGGGATATTTCTTCTATTAATTCAGAGGATGCAGAAGGAAATGGTGTTGGGTCTTGGTTGCAGGTATTGTTCTCGAAGGTCATTTGTGTTCCCTAAGGTGGCGGGCAAATCGATGGAGGGGCGAATTACCCCATCAAAGCAAGGGAGAGACATGAACGGCCGGGCAAGTTGTTTAAAGGGAGGAAGGAGGGCGCAGTCCCAAGTCTCTAGGCCTTCAGCAATTCTCGAGTGATGATGCAAATAAACGGGTTAAAGGAAGCGGGAACGCAGAGGGAGTTGTTAGTTGACTCTATCGATTGCCGGGGAATGCGTAATGTAATGAAAAAAGGGAAGAGTGGGGACTCGCAAATGGGGGACATTTCTTGCTCGAGTTTGGGTTTCCTCCTCTCTGGAATTGTGAACAATGAGAGAGGTGCACCATCGATATCCAGCTTTGGGCGATAAAGCGGACCAATCTAAACGAATCCCCCAATTGATCTGGAGGCAGTGAGCGTTAGGAATGGTCTACAGAAGGTCGTTTAACTGCACATTGAAGGACCAGACAGAGAAATTTCGCAGTGATTGAAGGATGGACTATTTGCATCCTGAATCGCCATTTCCTACGTTATCTTTGTTGGCTGGCTGTCAAGGGACACTTGTTTCGTCGGTTTGAGAATCGATTTTTATCTATGTTTACAATATTGGACGAAGAATATTTGGCCAATCCTCGTGGACGTCCTCCAAAACAGCAGAAACAAAATCGCTTTTGATGCGAGAAATTTGTCGGTTTAATCCTCTTAAAATTCCCTATTAATTTGCAATATTTCGCTTATTTTCTCATTTGAAATATGCATAATTTAAATTCAAACGAATAATAATACTGAAAAAAAGGGCGGTATGCGAGCAAATTAGGGCGGCAAAGAATGTTATGCGATTGATCTGGGGACCAATTCCTGTTTTGCTAGATGTGCGAATAAACCTATTGGGTAAAATGGAGTGGCTGTTGAATATTTGGGCAGGCGCAGGCCCTCTCCTAGCGATGCTCAATAATGGATTGAGAAGCAGTGAAAGGCCGCTGAGCACGCGATGCGGACGAATAGACGAGTGGAAATAATGCGGGGAGAGCGGAAAAAGGCAATTGCGCAAAAGGCACACACAAATTGCCGCGGCAAAATAAAAATAATTGGCCAGCTGCGCGTTTATTGTTGGACCAGACAAGTGTGTGGGTGTGCAATGAATGAATTGGTGTACGGAATAAGGCAACAGACTATTAAATCTTGGATCGACCCTGCCCTTCTGCGACCACTCTGGGCGCCCTCCCCGGAATCCGGGCATTCGGGCTCCGCTCGGAACCGCTCGCTCTGGCGAGATGAAATTGGGCTGCCTCGTCCAGGTCCAGCACCGGAGTGACACAGGCGTCTGCATCTGGAAACATTTAATGCGGCCCTCTCTTCTTCAATTTTTTGTTTTACCTTTGAATATCCGTGTCCATTGTTCTCGCGTCTTCGTCGCGAAGATCCGCTCCATTTCAGCCGCCAGTTGGCCAAAATCTTCAAACAGCGCTTCGTCCAATTTGAGTGCTGACTTCGGAAAATGAATGGAACTCTTGGAAGGACTTACTTTTGAACAGATTTCTTTGGAATTTCCGCTCCAACGCCCCAACAGCCACCCATTTGCCGTCCGCAGTTTGATAGGTTCTGAACGAGGAATCGGCAGCACTTTCAGATCCAAGCGCAATTGTTTGAACCGGTAAATGGGGCATTTCCCGCCAAAAACAGCGAACTCCGCGTCCCAGAGCATTGGCTGGTCGCGGTAGAGGTAGACGAACGAGCCCAGGTAGGCCAGCCCTTCGGTCATGGAACAGTCCAGCACACAGCCGCTGTCACCCGAAAACGGCCAAAAGCGGTGGGAACACAGCCAAACATTGAACAGTTTCCGACCAACCATTCTGAGTGCGTCTCAACAGCGCCGCCAAAATGCCAAAAGCGGCGAGCAGTCCGCCGCCAGCAAAGTCGGCCAGAAGATTGGCGGGAGGCCACAGAGGAGATGCGGCCAGGGATTTGCCAGAGATGGTCGGCAGAAGGCCTGGAAAATGAATCCACTTTCGGGAAAGAGGGCAAACCGGAGAGCGCCACAAAGTTGATGTCGTGTCCCGCCCGCGTGGACATTGGACCTGTCTGGCCGTAGCCGGTCACACGGGCCACGATCAGCCCAGGGTTGTGCTGCAATTGGCACATGTTCGTTCAGAAGAGTTATCTCTGTGTTTGCCTTTCTCAGTTCCTCCGGATCCAGTCCCAGTGCCTCAATGGTGCCCGGCCGGAATGGGTCCAGCAGCACATCTGCGTGGCGGCACAGATTTCGCAGCATTTGCCGGTCTCCGTCCAGGGCCAAGTCCAGCTCTATCTTTCGCTTGCCTCTGTCCATGCGCCGCTCGATCCCGCTGAGGAGCGATTTGCTCGATTTCTGTGCTCAAAAGTGGACGGGAAAATGGGGGAAAACCTGCATTTATGATCAAATCAACGCTGGCTCCAAAGTCGGCGAGCAGCATGCCGCAGAAGGGCACTGGCGCCAGACCGGCTAGTTCGAGCACTTTGACGCCTTGCAGGAATAGATGCGACATTCCGAAATTTTGGCCTAAATGACTTGTTTAATAATCTAATTTACCTAAATCTTAAACAAAAGGTCTGCCTCAATATATCGTAAAAGTCTCAAGTATCAATCATCATTGTTCATCAGTTCATCACTCAATCTCAATTCAAATTCTTAAACTTAAGATTTCAACTTATACCTATCCATTTGTCGCACTCAAATTGGATTTTCAACGTAAAATCTTAATTTGCCTAGACAAAATCAAATTCCTGAAAATCTAATCTACTTGGTCCTGCCTCCTGCATCGACAATTGACAGTCGACAAATGCCATTTCCCATTTCCATTAATTTATTGGACGAAATGTCATTCAAAAATGTCGAAAAAATTCAAATCAAAATCAGTCCACGTTGATTTCCCAGAGGTCGGCAATGGTGAAGCCCGGCTTGAGCTGTTCAATCGCCACGCCCAGTTCATCGGAGTAGACAATCGCGCGTGGTTCTCCGCCCTTCACTGGTCCATCCGAAAAGTACGCCTAAAATGGAAAGGGCAAACGTTAATTGTATTTCGACTCCCACTCACCGCAAATGCATCCACGCGCAGCATCTTCTCCTCCGGTTCCCGTTCCTCTGTGGTTGTGGGCGCAATTGGCAGATCCTGCGCTTGACTCGCCTCCTGGCGAGAGTATTGGACGCCGAAGGACTGCGCAATGTTGAGGACAAAATGCAAACACAAATATTGATCGTTGGAACCGGAGAGGCCTGGAAGGCACTGAGCAGCGCCTGGATGGCCTTGCACGTGTGCTCCAGTCGCTCCTCCGGCTTCACTTGGAAGCCCAGAATGTACTCGCCGCTCTCAAATTATGTACATATTATGTGTTATGTTGTGGTTGGTCCTCTGCCCACTCGCAGCGATGTCTCCAGCACCAGAGCGTGCCCAAAGCGCGAGTCCCGGATGCGGCAGCTCTTCAGCTGCAGGAACGGAATGGACACGTTGTACTGCACCAAGTGGGGGGCAAATAGTAATGCTTTCGGTCTTTTTCTCCTTCTGTTTACCTGCGGGTTGAGTGCAGCGTACCACACTACGCGTATATTCGTCACGATCATCACACCCAGATTGCCCTTTGTTTCGTTTGCAGCGCTCCAAATTGGCCGTCAGCCCCCATGAAAATACCTGATCGCTGCTCAGGTTCCACACTCCGTCAACGCGGTTGCACTGCGTCTCCGTGGGCAGCAGCTTCAGCTTCTCCTCCTCGTTGATCAGCGCAGTGCGCATCCGCATCTCTCGATACTGACCAAAAAATGATGTAATTGACCGTTTTATTTTTACCATTTTGGACGTTTCGTAGGCCCTGTGAACCCCGATCACCGTGGAGAAGAGTTTTGTCTGGAACGAAGAGGGAGACTGGACTCTCGCTTTTTGGCTTACACTGGACGGGTTGACGCACGTGAACACAAACTCGAACTTTGTGCCGGACAGGCCCTTGGACATGATGTACAGCGACTCGGCTTGGCCGCGAATTTTCTGAGCGCACAGCATTTAGAGAGAGTGGGTGGACCGAACCGATTTGGCCACGCGGGTGGTGATTCCGCTGATGGTGTTGTAGCCGATGCTCAGATTGATGCGCGGGGTGGACACGGCATGCTGGAGAGTGTTTGCTTTCGCGTTTGAGAGGCCCTGGACAGACCCAGATCAGACGCAGATTGGTGATGCGCAGCAGCCCCCTGTCCCCGTTGTTGCCCTTCGTGTCCTCCACGTTGTCGATGCGCTCCACGATGAATTCGCCGGCGATAAGACGGAGCAGTCTGAGCGGGGAAATCCACTGTTATTATTATTCAGGTGGGCGAGTTGGCCCACTTTGTGTCCAGGTCGAACAGCACGTCCCTGTCCTGCCAAATCGAGTCCGAGGAGGCAACGTCCTTTTTGCCCATTCCAACGCTGTTTTGATGTTCCCGAAGAGAGCAAATGCATTCAACGCTCCAATGGTTGCCATGGCAACAGTTGGAATCAATTGCCAAGGGGAACAGTAATGTCTTCGCCCGAATTCAAATGTGTCAACCTTTCTTCGGTCATTTTGCCGATGGAATGGATGCAAGTTGTAAAATGGAGGATGGGTGTGAAAAGGGGGAGGGAATGGACAAGAACAAAGAAGGAGGGAAGGGAAGGACACATCAGACTTGAGGGAGAGAGAGGGAAACAATGCCAGAGGAGACACAATGGAGATGCATTCAAAATGGCAGTTTTACCTATCAGTTATCACTTATCACTTATCAGGTTATCACTCGTTTCCTCTTTCAGAGATATCGCAAAATGCAAATGCCGGAATACCACAGGAACGCCATCAAAATGCGGAGAACCAAAGGGAAACGCCCCAAATCACGGCCGAGAAGAGTGCGGACAGTCGAATTGGAAGACTTGGGCGCAGAGTGCCTCTTGCACATTGCTCGCCACTTGCAACTCCCGGATCTGAGGCAAATGCGGCTGATTTCGCGTGCATTCAACACATTCATCTTGGTCTGTGTCTTTGCCTTTTGCTCGAATTTTTTCAAAAGGACCTTGCGCCCCTGCTCACCGCCCATTTTGCGCCCCAACATTTGTGTCTGGTCGGCTCCGTTTCGCCGACGCAGTGCGTCCGTTACGGGGAGAAGGTGCTGCACAATGTGCGGGAACAGATGGCCAAACGGGAACTGCCGGTGGCTTCGCAACATTTGCATAACTGATCGTTTCCCCAGATGGCCCAGATTGGCGGCTGCCTCCGTCTGTTTCCCGCGGACGCCGTTTTCCTCCACTATGTGGACGTCAATTCGACGCTGCTCCAACAGCTGGGCGAGGGAACGCGTCAAATTCGGTGTCTGGAGGTCAGCAACTGTCGCCTCGGAGTCAGGTGGTTCCCCACCCTCTTTTGAGCACAACACCCCCGGACAGTTCAGTTTGGCGGAACTGGCCGGATTCCTCGGTGCGCGGGAAGTGCGCTTCTTCAGCGCCCACAATGTGCTCCTCAACGGCGCTCTTGCATCGGCCCCCTGGGCCGACTTGTTTGCACGCAACCCACAGCTGCGGGTGTTCGAGCTGCACGCGAGAGAGCCCACCCAGTGGGGCGGAGGGCCACCCAACAGCGAAACGCAACTTCCCACCGTTTCAGTCTGAACCTGACCGACCAGTTTGTCCTCCAATCTAGCGACCTGTCCCAGTCCCAATTCCGTTTGCCGCAGCTTCTGCTGCTGCGCAATGTTCGCACTTCGCTGACTCACCACGCGGTGTTCGCCGTCATCCAAGTCTGTCTCCCCTATGACCTTTCTTCGTTTATTTGCGTTTCCCGCAGAATTTCCTCGCCTCCCGTTGCCCCGAAAATTGCCAAATGGACATTGGCCAGATGGGGTGTATTCCTTCACTGGGCGAACTGCTCTCTGCCGTTGGGCCGTTCCGCCGGAATTTGCGCCACTTCTCCATTGGAGAGTATTCCCTGTTTCTGACATTTCGAAATGCTGTGGCGGGCTCAGAGTTGCGGCTGAACATGCGATTCTGATGAACAAAGCTGTTCACTTTCCGATCACAAAATGACGAATCCGAAATGGCGGATAAATATTTTTGTGGCAGAGAGAGGAACTCGTCCAAATATTTACGGAATTTCGTGCCTTGTTGATGAGAAAAAAGTATTCTCGCGCTGTTTTGTCAACACTCAAAAGCGGCGCAGACCCACTGCGGTCGGTGGCTGGCCCTCTGCCGATCTGTGCTGCTCCCTCGGCCGACTTTTCCCCAAATTCGCGTAAACAACTCGGCCTATTTAAGCAAACAGTGTGGCCCACAGGACTCAGCACACTTTCCCTCAGCCCAACCCAAAACAGCTTTCAAATGCGTTTTCTGCTCGCACTCCTCCTTTCGGCCGTGTTCCTCCTCCCCCTCTGCTGTTTTGCCCGCCATCTCGGGGACGCCTCTTTCGGCGCCGACTTCGAGGACAACGACGACCTGAGAGTGCCGAAGCCCAGGTACCTGGAGGTGCCCGGCTGGCAGCGGTGCCTGAGAAGGTGCGCAATCTGCGGAAGCCAACATTGGCAAACGGTTGCCACTTCCAGGAGGCATCGGTCGGATCTGCTGGAGACGTACTGTCTGGAGACGCAGAGGCCAGGGGGCTGCGAACAGACTTCCTGGGACCAACTCAGCGTTCGCCCCCACCGTTCAATTAATAAAAAAACATTTGTGCAGGCACTCCGAGGAAGCGAACTAAACGACTGTTGAAGGCCCCGCTCGGAGGGACACGAAATAAGTCATGGATGGACCATTCCCTTTGGTGGAATAACCAGCACTCTTCTTCTTCTTCTTCTCTTTGCCGTGTTTTGCAATTCAATTTCGAAAGTAAAATGTTCGCGACAGTCAAAGGGTTGTTTTGTCTCTCGTTCCCCAGACTTGGTCCAGTTCCCCAACTCAGCAAGTGCACGCAGTTGCGTTGAATTTGGCGCAACAGGCCGTTCGACTTGGGCAATCGTTGGGCCTAAAGGGAAACACTTTTGCCGGCCCAGACTTTCCGCCGTTTTTACGCGGATCTGGCCAGACACGACTTCAGGTCCGCGGGCTCTGGACCGTCAGGCCCAAAGCCGATTGCGAGTAGGGACTCGCCCTGCGCAGGAGCTGCCTCCGCTGGAGCCGTCTCTCGCTTCACCAGCACAGAGCCGGAGCCTGAACGACAAATACACCGATGGGACGGACCAGCGCTGGTCCCGCCAAGCTATAATATCTAACCTTCTCCGAAGAAGAAGAACACGCCCCCAAGAAGGAAGAGGAGTGCAATTCGGCACATTTAGGAGAGACTTCGCAAAGCGAATGGAAAGATGGAAAAATGAATGTGAATGAGCAGTGGAATTTCAATTCAACGGGGAATGGCTTTGCATTGATCTGGTGGGTTGGCCAATACATTCAGCTGGGCATGTGCCGAAATCAATCAGAGGAGGAGGGAACTGAGAATGGGGGTCGGGTAATTGACATTGTTTTTTAGCCACCCACTCACAATAGAGCGAATGAAACACTGAAGCCTGAAGTAATATTTATGTAGAAGAGACAGCGGAACCTTTGCCTGTGTTGAATGGAGACAAAACTATGGTCATTTATTGATAGATACTTCGGAGCACTTTGTTCTGGAACATTGTGGGTTCTTCTAAATGGGCTGACACCAGCATCGATGGTTCAACAAAGTTTAAAAATCACATGCTTCCAAATGAATTTTTGCACGTTGATTTATTTATTATTCGGCGGCCCAAAAAGGAAACGCCGAATGTTGCCTTCCGCAAACAGCCCTGCTGGCCTCCAGCAGCTGATAATGTCCCATTGTTTTGGCCCAATCTGCCGCCGCCGCTGCCATTTCGCTGTTCCAGCGCCAGCAATCGGCCGCCACTTTACTATTTTTTGTAGCCTTCACAAGCAACTGGCCCTTCTGCCGTGGGATTGGGAACGGAGAGGGATGCCTCGAGATCGGTCCGCCACACACCCAAATCAATCATCGAAATGGGCGTCGTTTTATCATTGCCGCCAAATCTCCAGAATAAGTGGGAAGTGCTCTCGCCAGCCATCCAATCGGTCCTTTCCTTTCCCTTTCCCATTCATTCGATTAGCAGCACATCAGCGCAATGCCCTCATCAGTGCCCCTCCCTCCCTCCAAATGTCTCCGTTCCCATTGTCCCCTTTGCGGATGAGTGGCCAAAGGGAAAGACAATCGAACGAGAGGGGGGGGGGCACTTGCAGGGCACTGGCGGTTGTCCGAAAGTGCAAAACGAGAACGGAGGTCGCGCGCACAATAATTGCCGCCGCTCTTTGGTAGCGCTGCGACAAATGCGCGCCCATCCCCCAGCCAATCATTATTCCACTTTTCGATTTCTTGAACGTTGTAAGGGGACCGCGATTCCCTTGCACAGCCGACCACAAAACGAACGAACATTGAACCGCCGCGCACTCGGGAGTGGATCGATACTTCGATACGTCCCGTTCGGGTTCAGTTGGCCAAATCCTTTCCAGCAAAATGTCCAAAGGCGGCGGAGTGCCGTTCCGATTCGTGGTGCTGGTGGTGGCCACCGGGTGCCTGTCGCTGATGCTGGCCAACATCCTGGTGCTGAACTTCACCGTCATCTGCATGACCGATGAACGGGTGCGCCGGGAGAACTTCACCCTGGATCTGGGCTTTGGTGGGCGCCCACTCTGGCAACTCCTATAACCACTTTAACCGTCACAGAAGTGTTCGAGAATGTGGACTTCGAGTCCAGGAGACCGGCGACCCCTTCGCCCCCAGCTGCGGAAGGCCCTGGCGAGGAAATCCGTCCCCCGCTGCCCG
The DNA here is from genome assembly GCA_013357305.1 of Radopholus similis. Lineage (NCBI taxonomy): Eukaryota > Metazoa > Nematoda > Chromadorea > Rhabditida > Pratylenchidae > Radopholus > Radopholus similis. Next base: position 3,945 of record VAHH01000795.1, on the reverse strand, counting down.
ACTTCGAAATCCCGGGAGTGCGCATCCCCACCCCCGGGTTCAACTGGCAGAGTCTGAGGCTGGCTCGCCACAACCCCCAGCTGTTCCTGAGACTGCTGAAGACGGTCGCTGTGGAGGTGGCCCAGAGGACGGCCCAGCGAGTGGGCGAAAGGCTGGACCCGAGGAACATCGACTTCGACCGCTTCAGCAGAGGTGGACGCGAATAGGGGGAAGGAATCAAACAAGGGACGCCGTTCAGGCTTTAACCTCACCGACATGGACGCGCAACTGCTCGTCCGGCTGAGGGAGTACATCTTGAAGCGGGTCTGGGAGGGCAGGGAACTGTTCCGCCAAATCGACGCGCAAGGCCAAAATGTCAGCGAATGGGCGAACGTTCGCCCTGAAGTGGGTCATCCATCCGCTCGAAGGGAATTGCCCCAACTGTTGAGGACATTGAGTTGCGCAACATCACCTGGAACGGACAAGTGCACGGCCAAGTGCGGTTTGTGGAGAAGGAGGCCGACCTGCTCTACTCCAGCCACGAAAAGGCACTGCTCTTCGCCATAATAGGTGCGAAATATGTCCAATTTGATGTCAATTCAGCGCCCTTTCAGCGGTGGGCGCCTTGATTGCCATTCCCGTTGTGGGAGTGGGCATCGACAAAATCGGGTGCAGGTGAGTCTCGACGGCCAACGAGAAATTTCCTCTTTCCACAGAAAGACGTTCACGGTTGTCGGTCTGATTTCGGCCACCTCAACGGCCCTCTGCCCGGTTGCTGCTTACGCTGGTTTTGTGCCCTTCCTGGTTGTTCGTCTCGTTCAGGGCGTCGGCTTTGCCGCCTGTTTCCCTGTGATTGGGTTGGGCCCAGGGCAATTGAGACTTTGAGACTTGGCAATTGTTGTTCCGCCACAGAGCGGTCACTTCGGCATGGGCCTGTCTCAACGAGAACGGGCTCTTCAACGGGGCTCTGACCAGCTTCATACAGGTGCTCTGCATATGCCTTTTGATGCCCCATTTGTTGTTTCAGCTCGCCCCCGTGATCACAATGCCTCTTTCCGGGGTGCTCTGTGCCACCGTCGGATGGCAGTACTCCTATTATGTGCATGCTCTGCTCACTCTGGTCTTCGTCGCGTTCTGGTGGGCAATCTACAGGGACACTCCGCACGAGCACCGCAGTGTCGGGTTGGCGGAACTGCGTCTGATCCAGGAGGGAAAGGTGATCGACGGACGCAACAAGCACAACAAGGTGACTGGACCCCCGACTCACAATCAGCCCCATACTGCCAACACCATATCCCTCTCCACTCGTTCAGTTTCCGTTCAAGCAAATCTGCTCAGACGTGAGCGTGTGGGCCATTTGGGTGGCGGCCGTCAGCAACATGTACTCCATCCAAATGATGGTCGACCCCCAGCAGAGCCCTTCTCCCAATTGCCCCTTTCCCTTGCAGATTATGTTCTCGCCCACCTACATAAGAGAGGCACGACAAGACTTCTTCTATTCATTCTTTTTTTGTCCAATTCACCTCTTTTCCACCGTTTCCGCAGATTCTGCACTACACCATCATGAATGTCGGGTTCGCGGCCGCCTTGCCCACTCTGCTGCAATTCTGCGTGAAAATGATTGCGGGCATCTGGAGCGACAGAATGCAAATGGACGAAACCTGCAAGGCAAATGCGAAATTCTCTGGAATTAAGAAAACTTTCCATTTTTCAGGTGCGCATCTTCAACTCCATCGCATTCTTGTATTAAAACCCATTCTGCGCCAATAGTAATCAATTATGTGGGTTTTAAGCGGAATGGCCGCCTTCATGGTTGCGCTAGCGTTTACGCCGGTTGAGCACTTCCGAGTGGCCCTGCTGTTCATCGGTTTGAAGCCCACCCCGGTCCAACAGTGCTGTCTGTCCCCCACACAGTTCTGACGGTCACCGTGCTCGGCTTCAACACCGGCGGATTCTTCAAGAGTGCAACGCTGATTGGGCGCCAGTACGCCTACTTCATCGGAGCGAAGATCCAGGCAGGCCAAGAAGAACCCACACATCTGTATCTGTACACTCCATTGGTTATTCCTTCCAGATCATAATGTGCATCGCCATGTTGACGGGTAAATAAACCCACATTCACTCGGCTCTCAGTTTTGCCCGATCCAGTGCCCTTGGTCGTCTACTCGCTGACCCCGAACAACAGTCCCGCCGAGTGGTCCCTTGTGTTCCTTCTGCACGCAGTCCTGCTGATTGTCGGAAATGCAAGAGCCCCCCCCCCTTGGGGTTGGACCAATCCCTTCCGCCAAATTCAGGTCATCTTCTGTCTGATCGGCTCTGGCCACGCCGCCCCCTTCACCCGAACGGAACAGACGCAAATCCGGAACGGCCAAAATGAGACCACAAAACTGGAGCCGAACCACGAGATCGAGAACGGGAATTGAGAATGGTGGAGAACCGACCACATAACAAATATAAAGACTTGCCATAATTTTAATTTTGTGCCAATTTATTTGCATTAAACGCTAAAATATTTTCAAAGACCCATCAACCAATTTTATAATATTCGCTAGCGGATGCAGAGATCCTGCTCAATTTTTGAGGGCCTCCAACTCAATTCCGCCTGTCCGAGGCCACCGCCGGCTGGTGGCGATAAGTCAATTGTTTTCTATTTACACCTCTCCGCTGGCAAACGGCCATCCAGCCGGGCGAAAAGCGAGGGTGCAATTCGGCGGAAGGCCTTCTGCACTTGAGTGGCTTGAGGGGAAGGACAACAGTTGCTGCTCGGCCTCCAGATGGGCCGCCGGTCACTCCCTCCCCGCTTGTGTCCAGCGGAGACCATCATTTTTTATAGCCGTCAAAAAGGTGCACAGTCGCTATAACAACGGACACAAGGGCAAGGAGGGAGGGAAAGGGAACTTCTTCTCCCGCCGGAGAGCCATTTCCATTCCCCGTCAATGACCGATGGATGGCCCTGAGCGGTCGACTTCCCGCCGCTGAATGTGCCAAATGGCCCCAAGGCTGGTCTACTCCCTCCTGGTGCTGGCCAATCTGTTCGTCGCGCTGCTCCCGCTCAAAAGGCCGGTGGTGCTGTTCAACTCCCTGGAACGGGGCCACGTGGAGGAGGGCGTGTGCAGAGTGAGAAATGGAGACCCTGCGGCAGAGCTTTAAACTCCCAAACTTGTTTCCAGACTCTGCCCAGACAGGGCGACTGCTCCCCGGACGAGTGTGGACCTCTGGGGACCGCGTGCGAGGCCCGCTACGTGCGCTTTTGGGACCAGCACAGGAAGGTGGACAGGACGCTGAGGAGCTGCAAGTGCAACGCGGTAGACCCTTTATCATCATGCTAGCACTTCGCTAATTCGTAAAAACGGTGTGTACATTCGGTTTGCACAAATGACCTCTCAAACAGTTCATCGAAATTGGTGGGTGACCCGCTTCTTCCTTGTGAACCCCTCCTCCCTCTCTCCTGCGTAAATTAGGCGGCCAAGCTGGGCGCGAAGAAGCGCGAGATGAGTTCCTAAAAATTGAGCCGCGTTGCCAGTCGCCGCCAGTCTTCCGCCGTACCTGAGTGTCGCTCAGCCGAATTCCCTCGTTGCTGATCCGCTGGCGAACTTGGTCTGGCACGGAGCGCATCAGCGCCATTGCGGACGCGTACTTGAGCGAGGGCGGTTGGAGCCACATGCGCTGGAGACGGTTGCACCTGGTCTGCGAGGACTCGTCGGAACAGCCACCAAACACGAAAACGCAGTCGTCCTGTGGCGAAAAAGGGAGTCAACGACCGCCACCATTCGGTATGCTGTACGGGTGTGAGTGCGGCGGAGTGGAAGAAGACCGGCTTGGCCATGCTGGTCTTCACTCGGGTCCACTGCGCGCTCTCCATGTCGAACCGCCAGACGTCGTTGGTGATTTGGTGGACGCGGTGCTGCTTCAAAGGGACAATTGCAGTGTTGGAATCGCCTTTTTCAGCCAACCTGCTGCCCAGCC
>VAHH01000794.1:0-20128 GCA_013357305.1 Radopholus similis | reverse complement strand
GGTCCCCTCGTCCGGCGAGTGGACGGCCGCCTCCGGGCCCTGGTCGACAGTCTGGACCAGGCGGGGCTGTTGGACCTGCCCCTCTCCGCGGATGGACTGCTCCCGCCGATCCACGTCGGAGAGGTGGCCCAGCTGCTCGGCCCCGTCGACGCCCAGGCACAGGCAGGGGCACAGGCCAGTGCCAACGCAGGCCCTCTGGGAGGCTTAGAGGCTGCCCTCTCCGGGGTGGCGGGCGGCAACGGCAATCTCCCGGTCGACGTTCTGGGGGGAGCCCAGGGCAATGCCCACTCTGCTGGGGGGCCCCTCGGAGGGATTGGCACAGCCCTGTCGGGCGTCGTTGGCCGCAACCACATTCTTGGGTGAGAAGCTTACAATGGAGAAGAAGAGGAAGTGATGAGGAGAGAAGAGAAATATTCTTGCGAGGAAAAACGAGATCCGAATTCATTCCAAAACACAAACAACACATTCACACAAACCAATTGAACACATTTTTTTCGAAAAACCTTTTCTTGTGTAATTTTATTCCTTCTCTCGAATACGAAAAATGCAACTACTGAAGTATTGTGAATATGATATTGTAGATATTTCCGTGAGTCCGAGCCAATGCCAAAAGTAAAGGCCGTTCTTTCGCGAAATGTTGTTGCGACGTGGACATGAATTGCACCGAATTTCTGCTCTTTGGGAGTGCCCTTGCGGAGGAACTGCGCAAATTGAAGATGGGTTTTAAGGAGGCACTTCATCGGTGGCTCCCACAAATGGCAACGAGTTGCCACAAATTGGGGCAAATTCTCACTTTTAAGCGCATGTACATACTTTTGGTCAAATTGAATATTTCGATTTGATTTGAATTTGCAATTGATCCCACAAATGGCACTTCCGCGTTCACTTGGTCACTTTCTTGAACGCCTTCTTTGTCTCCTTGATCCCGCTCTGGGCCGCCTTGCTGACCTCGTGTGCCCCGCTCTGGACTAAAATTGGGGGACTGGGCCCATTGCCCTTTGACCGTTTGACCTGCTCTCTCCGTCTTCTTCACCGCTCGATTGGCCGATGCGGAGGCAGAGTTTCGCTCTGAATGTTTGATTGTCTCCTGGAAAAAATCACTTTTGGCGCATACGTCTCGGACGCTGGAACAAATTTCTGGTCCTGTCCCTCAGTCTGTCGAACTTAAAAAATTAGGGATTGCCAAAACACATTATTGATATCGATTTCCTTACAAAAGACATTGTATCTCGGGAGGAACTGACAAAAACACCAAAATAAAAGCGTTTCAGTCGATGAAAGGGAGCAATTGGAATTTGGAATGACTGAGAATTGGGAGTTGGGCACGAGTTGGCGGTCGAATGTGTTGATCGAATGCAATTGGATGACGACATTGGGCTCCGAAAACCCGTTTTGGGGGTGAACGAATACCGCTAAATATCGGAATTTTGTTTGGTGGGATTATTCAAAACTGGCTTAAAATATGGGGACATTCGAAAAGGTAAAATCGTACGCAATGTGCCTGGGCACTTAAATTCGGTGTCACATTTCACATCATATTCGGGCTGTGAGAGAATTGGGGGAACAATCAAATCGCGTCTTTTACGAGTGGGCCTATGCACACGAGGGCACCCAACCGGGCAGCAGATTGTTGCCTCCGCTTTCTGCTGGCCAGTGCCCTTTGCATGGATTTGTGTGGGCCTTCCATCGTGGCCAACTTCCCGTTCATCGACAGAAGTCCACTTCCCGGTCGGAGTTGAGTCAATCTGCGGAACATTTCCAGACACCGGCAAAGAGTGCGTGCTGTTCGGCTGCGACAAAATCGAAGTGGGGGGCATCTATGACAACCTTTTGGAGCATTGGAGCAAAAATGAGGAAATGGGTGGGTCATAATCTAACTCATAACTGAAGTTGTAGCACATCCCTCCACCAGAACTGCCGTTTCAGACACACGCCAATTTTTGGAACTGAACGATTTGACTTTTGACAACGCTGAGTCGCGGAAGTGATGCCAAAAATATTAGATCCCAGAACAGCGTTTCCGTTCCAGTCATACCCGACAGCAAGATCCAGCTTGCGGGTCCCGAGGGCAATCAGTTTTTGATCGGCTTCTGAGGCCGCAGGCGAGTCAACAGCCACTTTGGTTCTTGCATTTCCATTCACAGGAATATTTTGCGGTCGACAGCAGCGGCAAATTCGTGGGAGTCACCCTGGGAGGGGACCAGCCCCAACTCGTGGAGAAGCCTAGGGACATCCACGTAAAGGGCTTCCGCCCGGCCAGGATGGCGCACAACCTGCGCAAATACACCGGCAAAATGCCCTACCTGCGGGGGGCACTGCTCCACCGCAGTCTGCTGCCAGCCATGAGCCCAGAGGAGGCCATCCAGATCAACAGGCCAGACATCCGTCCTATAGCCCGTTTCATTCAGCTTCGAACCCCCAGACGTGCCATGATGAAGCAGGCCTCGTACCCGCCGCACTGGGTGAGCACAGACTTCACCGGGTTCATCAAGGAGAAGGGCAGCGGAGGGGCCATCAGGCCGGTGGAGGAGTTTGTGCGAAATGGCGCATCCGAAGCGGAGGAGTTGAAGGCCCAGTTCGGCCCAATCACGAGAGCGCGCGCGACTGCTGGACTACGAGAAGGCGATGGGCCGGAGAAGGACCCACGAGGAGGTGTGGCAGGGCATATTCGAGCGGAACTTGTGGGACGACAAACTGGGCGCCGTGGTCAAAGACTGGCAGGTTTGTTGGGTTTTTTATTTCAAACGAAACGTTTCAGCACGAGGAGATCCACGAAATGCTCCGGAATCTAAACAGGGAGGACCCGCAAAAGGCAAACGCTTTCCGCCGATCGTATTTGCGCAGCCCGTGAGCCCAAATGGGATGGGGATGGGGGTGAAGAAGGGATGGGGCGGTCCTTTAAGTGACGCCTACGACATTCGTTGGAGGGAACAGAGCGGCGGCAGTCGGACGACCTCTGAATCCGAACTGCAGCAGGATCTAATATCGCGATGGTCTGGCTCAGAGTAGGTCTAACTGTCAAATCCTAAAGATTTAGGCGAGAAGTGACAGCTCAGGAACGAGATTGGAGGAAGCTTATGCAAGCGGAAAGACCCGATAAGGGCATTTGGAATCGAATGAAGAAACGCATTTCCCCACGTTTTGGGAGGCGATAATGAAATGTGAAAGAGCCAATGCAAAACATTCCATTTAAAATCACTTAGATGGATAAAAGCACTCTTTTTATGCAATTTAAATTTTGACGTTTAAGTGCGACTTAATGGATTGTTGTCGCCCGCATAAAAGAGCGAATATATCTCTCTAGTGTCCCCATTTCCCAAAGCTAAATCCAAATCCAAGCGACCAAACTCTTTGCCGAACAAAATGATCCATGTACTCATTCCACCGGACGAACCGAAATATGTTTCGCCGTTCAAATATGATTACGGATTGTTCGCCAAAGGGGCTGGAAAATTTGGCCCAAAAGGTCCTCCGTACACTTTGCCCGCGGATCGCGCAATTTATGTGGCGGATAAATTCCCAGCGCCGTTCGGTGTTGCCTCGCCAGAGGGCAGTTTGTTGGCGTGCTGCCTGTTCTTCGGGATCAAATTGAACATCGCGCTGGACCGTGAATTACATAATCCAAAAGGACCGATTTTGCTAAATCATTCAGTTTGCAATTATTCGGCGCTTCCGAAATGGGGAAAAGTTGAAGCCTTCGTGGACATCGAAAAAGGCGAGACTGACCACCTTCTGGGGTTAGAAGATCAATTCCACAAATGCTTTGCTGCTTTCAACAACAATCGCGGTAATCGAAAACTAACTAATATTTGCACATTGTTTGTTGTTTCAGCCTGTTGTGAGGCCAAAGGGGTTTCCGGGCAGTGTCTGGAGTTGTGCGACGGCACAAAAGCCCCCTCTGGACAGTTCGGTTTCTATCCGGTCAAATGTGCGAGTGTGGAATCCGGGATTCAAAAGTGCAACAAGGCAGCATGGCTCGGAAACGCAAAAGGCGCTGGAGACTGAGAAGGAGAATGTGCTTGATGAACATTGGGAATTGGGAATTGGGAAGACAAAACCAAAATGATATATAATTTGTGATTGGTTAGAGGTTAGAGCGCACTTATAATGTTAATAATTAATATCCGATTTTATGAGTTAAAAAGGGCAATTAAATTTAAATCTAGTATGTACTTATTTGGCAGGTTTTAAGAAGAATAAAATGACAATTTGTCTCTTTATATGATTTTCTACTTAATTTTTATAAGATATTGTGCAGTAAAGTCGTAAAGTGGCATTCGGTGGTATACTCAGTACGTTCAATACTCATCACTCATTACTCATCATCATAGTACATCATAAAATGGAGAGGTAACATATACATAATTTCTGCTTTCTGGGATGGATCTTTTTTAAAATTTTTTTTGTATTTTTAGACATTTGCCAGTCGAGACATGGCTAGAAGTGCTCAGTTTTGTGCCGTACTCGTCTCTTCATGCCACCATTCCCTATGTTTGTCGTAAGTTCGCCGTGTGGGCGCTACCAATTGCCGATGAACTTCATCCGCGCATAATCAAATCCATTTGGATCAGCTACGACAAAGAGGTTTCAAATAAATTCGAATAATAGAAAAAACAAATGAGACTCGGGATTCCCGGATCCAGCCGTAGAATTTTTTCACATTTCAGACCAATTCGCGAAAAATCAGCATCAAGTGCAGTGCCAACTCGCTCAAACTCACACACTACTCGCACTTTTCGCAGCAATATTTCGTCCAGAATGAACTTGACGAATTCCCGACTTGGCCTCCGCCAGCCCGATTCCGTTCCATAGAACGCATAAGAGTGGAAGGTTAGAAAAAGGATGTTCTGAAATTATGGGAATCAAATGGACTTTAGGTAAACTGGACGGGGAAGTGCTTGTCTTTTTGGAGATGTGCAGAGAGCGGATGGGAACGTGCAAATTGGACTTTGAGAATGTAGGTCAATTTTTGGGCCAACTCGACAAAGAACAGATCCCGTTGGAGCAATTCCTCACAAGTATAAACAGGTCAGGGGACTAAACACATAAAGCATAAGGCGATTAGACATATTTCAATTTCTGTTCAGCTGCGAGAGCATTTGGCTGGACGGACGTGCGGGAGTGTTGCCGGCGCACTTCTTCGCCTCCCCTTGCGTCCTCCAATGCCAAAAGCTGGTGCTGTTCCGCCCCACCAGGGGCTACGACCCAACCAGTTTGAGCAGGTGGCTCAAAACGGGCGTTCAGAAGGCGAAGCAGTTGGAGATCCTGAACGAGATGGTGCAGCACTCGTTGGCCGAGGAGCTGGTGGACTCGCTGATTGCAGAGCGGGAAAGCGAGGCCCAGCAAGAGCAGGTTTATATTATGCATTATTGAAATACTCTAATGTGCCAAACTGAATTTAAACCTACCTTTTAAATTGCCTTTGGTCAATTGGTTAGCATTCTTGCAACCCCAAGAATGGCGTCCAGGTTCTATTCCTCCATGTGGACAGTGATTAATCTGGCAAAGCTGAGAGCCTTATGGAGCAAGCCTTAAAGCACAAAAGGTGTCCGTGCCAATGAGTCCATTTGAAAATCTAATTTTTATTCACTTTAAAAACAATTACTCACTCAACATAATTAAGCCGGGTTCTGCTTCGCCTTCATTTGTGCTGGACCTGTTCAACGTGAATTTGCTGCGCAAACCGAGGAACAGCAAAGGCATGGAATTGCGCAGGTTGAACGGACAGTGTTGGCAGCTGAGGAGGAGAGGAACGGCCGAAGAGGCCGCCGACAATGATGAGGCACTGCGCCAGTGCACACGAATCGATCTGGGCACATTCCCCTGAGAACATACGTTGTACATGCTTATACCAGAACTGTACCGGTGTACCCACCTGAACTGCTGGTCAATTCCATTCTTGCAGAATATCTGAGTAGTAAACCCTTCTTTCGGTTTCTGTGAAATCGCACATTCTACGCCCGAGTTTCAATCGGTTTCCCACCATTTTTGCACATTTCTGTCAATTTTGTAAAACTCTGCTCTTTCGAAATCTGGGTCGAGACTACGAACCGGGGACAGACTACATTTGGGAGTAAAAGGCAGAAACACCAATGTTCTGTCGGCCGGCACCGGGCGTTGTGTGTCCACCGGTGTCCCTTTCGTTCCGAACGCAATTCCGTTAGCAGAAGCCAAAAATGGCGCAAATTCGGTTTGCGTGCCTTTTCAGTTTTCGACTGCTCCGTTCCCACCGCCTGACTGCGCACATTCGTGACACACAAACTCATTTTTCTCGCGTGACGTATTAGAACAGGGTGCGCCCTGTGGGGCTGTGTCCGCGCACGAACTCGGTCGGGAGACCAATTAATACGGCGGATTTCCCAATTCCCATCCATTCATTCCAATATATTCACCTGTCGAGCACAAATTGGAATAACTGGGAACAGTGAACACTCCAGAAGAGCTCTTACGCGTTCATTATCCCAATGATTCATCCAATTCACGATTTGTTCTCTGAAAATGCTGATTTAGGGTTAAACTTCAGCCAATCTCTAATTGTTTGGAGGAATGTGGACTTTTTTGCGCTCAACACTGCTCCTTCTGGCGTTCGGATCTCAGCTCTTTACCGCTGCACAAGGCGCAGAGGTGTACTGCCTGATGGCGGGCGGAATGTCTGCCACCAACGGCAGCACGCCCAGCTTCCAGAATGTGTGCGTCGGCCAGGACTATTGCTATCTGAGTGCGTTTTCCCAAACTAATAAATGTAGTTGTGCTCAATGTTGAATGTTTCAGCCATTTCTGCGGAGGGCCACTGGCTGTCCGGGTGCACTCAGCCCACCGGGTACTCACCCCCACCCAGCACCACCACCACCAGCAACAACCAGTCCGGGACGTATTGTCGGGCCGACGCCAGTCCCGCCTACTGCCAGTGCTCCACAAACTTCTGCAACACGCCCAACAACGCACAGTTCCTGGCCTACTTGGGCAGGTGGGAATGGCTTGCAGAGAGAGATGTCGAAGTGAAATGGATTGCCATAGCAGCACATTGACGAACATCGCGAAACCGGCGGACGCGGGCAACGTCACCTGTTTTGAGTGCGGCACTCCGTACGTGTGGAATGCGGACGGAACGCGTTCTTTCGCGCCGTTCAGTGTGCCCTGCGACGGGAGCAGCTTCTGCACGGGCAAATACTGCGTCACACGTAATAACCAATAAATGGTGTTGGACACTCAGATTAATCAATGGCTCTGCAGGCACATCTACGAATCCGCGCTCCTATTGCGCCACCTCATGGGAGGGCCCGAAGGAGGTGCGCTGCGCCAAGCTGAACGACCCCCACGACGACCAGGAGTGCATTTGCGAAGAGGACTTCTGCAACGCGTTGGAATCCAATGCCACCGTCACGAACAGCAGCAGCAGAAGGCGGCGGAGGAGGAGATGAGGACAATAAATAGGCAAACAGGCGAATGTGATGATCTCTATTCTCTTTGGTTGAAAATATAAAAAATAAAGTCGACTCTGTTGCTCCAGAGCCAAATACCTAATTTCTATAGGCCCGGTCTGCGTTGTGACAATGAAAATGTTTATTTACAAAATTGGTCCATGCCAAAGGGTCTTGGAGACTTTGTCTAGGTGACCGGGGCTAACAAGAAAGAAGACACGTTAAGGTCAGTTCTGCCTTATTTGTTTGGTCCAAAACAGCGCTTTTCATCGTTTGTCCCCTTTTACGCTTCCGATTTGGGCTCTTCCATTATTGGTTTCTCCGCAGCCGGTTCTTTTGGTTCCTCCTTTGCCTCTTCCACCGGTGCTGCTTCTGTATCTGCCGCGTTCGCGAGCACCTCTTCGACCAGTTGCTGGACCTCTGCCGCTTGCAGCGGCACATCCACCGGCACTTCGTTGGTGGCCGGCACCACCGGGTCCCCGGCACTGAGCACCAACTGCTTTGGGCCCGATTGCTGCTGGACCGTCACTTCCGCCTCCTTGACGTCCTGAACGACGATTGTCGAGTCCACGTGGTGGTGCTCCTCCTGAGACAGGTGATGGGCCACTTCTGCAAGGGGAAACACTTTCTAATCGATGTGAATAGGGCAGTTAGGAAGGCATTTGGAAAAACATTGTGGCGGGACAACAACACACTCGTACCTCGTACCGGACCTGGTCCGTCACCACCACAAGAGCTGTTGTCCCGTACGAGAAACGAGGTCTGAGTACGAGGTACGAGTACGTGAAACGAATAGACGGCACTGATCACTGCCGAAAGGGCACATTTAACGGATGGACAGAACGACATGCAATCCAATTGCACCCCAGCCAGCTCAATTCTTACCGGTCTGCGCCGCCTTTTCATTCGCCGGGTCCTCCTGCTGCTCCGCCAGTTCAGCCTCTGGCAGGACTGCTTCCTCAATCAGAGATGCGCTTTGGCGAATCTGCCCCTCTTCTGCCGGGGGTCTCTCTTCGTTCGCATCTGCGACTATCGTGACTTCGTCTTCTTGCTTATTGCCTTCTTCCGCTGCCTCCGGTGGAGGCTTCTCTTCCATTTGGAGCATTTCCACGATTTCGTGGTCCTCCGGTATCTGCTCGATTATGATGTCCGGCGAAGTGTTGTTGGTGGACGGCAGGATCTCGAACGAATCATCTCCCAGGTTGGACGCTTCCTGAATTGTGAGGGATCAATGTTTAGCTTTGTCTGATCATTGGCCACTTTCCACCTCTTCCTCCTTTTTGGGCAGTGCCATTTCTGTAGGCACCGGGGTATTCTCCGTCACCGGGTTGTCCACCTCCGCAGCAGCAGCTTCTCTTGGCTCTTCCGCCTCTTTCGGTGGCTCTTCCACCGCCTTCTCTTCACTCACTGGCGGTTCTTCGTTCACCGCCTCCACCGGCATCGCCACTGGCTGCAAATCGCCAATCTGAGGTGGCGCTTCTGCAGGCGGTGGGTCATCCGCTGCAACTGGTTGTGCCGCCAACAAAGGTTGGACAGCTAAGAGCACTTCAGGTTCAGGTTCGGGTTCTTTGAGTGGCTGTTCCACAACAACTGTTTCCTGCTCGTTCGGTTGTTTCACCATCGGATCCTCCGTTTGTCGAGGAACTTCATCGCTGGATAGATCTGCTCGTGGCTCTTTCTCTTGAGGTGCCTCTTCTTGTTGTGGCTCTGGCGGAGGGACTTCCGCCTTCTGTTCCTCAATGACCACCTCTTCCGCCAGAGGGAAAGTTTCGATTCCGACCAATTCCTCGGCTTTCGGCTGTTCCAGTTCATCGGTCGTCTCATTCGGTTCCCCTTGTTTGGGCGGTTCCTCCGCTTTAGGGGACACTTCCTTGACTGGCGGCAACTGTTCATTAGCCGCAAACACTTCCACATGCGCAGGTTCTTCCACCGCATGTACTGGCTCAGCGGGCGGAACCTCTTTTTGCGCTTCTTCTGTCCCAATCTGAAGCAAAGACTCTGCCGATTCCACCCCCATTTGCGCATCTTCGCTTGCTTCCGCTTCCACTGCCTTTTGGGCATCATCCTCTGCCGGAGGGGCCTCCTCTTCCTTCGGTGGCACTGGTTTCGGCGGCTCAGCCTTGGACCACTCCACCTTCGGCTGCTCCTTCAGCAGCGGGTCTTCAACGCGGGGCTCTGGCTCCGTGGGCGGCTGAACCACTTCCCTCGGCGCTTCTGTCTTTGGCGACTCCACCCTTGTCCACTCCACAATCGGAATCGGCTCGGGTTCTGGCGCAGTGGCTGCCGGCGATGGCACTGCCTGGAGCCAGAATTACACAATTCGATAACCGAAATGGAAAGCACCACCACCTTCACATTGTTGTTGTTGGAGTCATTGTGTTCGCGGGAATCTTAACGCGAATGATTGAATTAGGTATCCCCCTTTGGCACCAACTCTGCGTCATTGCCACGTTTTCGCTGTTGTTGTGCCGAAAGTAGTGTCGGCGCATGATGCGAGCGTAGATCAGCTGGACGCCGCTCACGTTGAGCCAGTAGAAGAAGATCGCCTGAAAATGGGCCTCGAATCGGAGTGTCCTCGGGGAGACCTTGAGCAGCCAGTAGAACGGCACGATGGGCGTGAAGAATTCGCAAATGTTGAACAAGGCGAAGACCATCTCCAAATGAGTTTGCTTGGCTTAAATTCAAACAGGCAAATCCACCCAATAGAGCAGCCAACGGGCGTACTCGTTGCTCGAGGAGCTGCCAATGGCATTTAGCGATGCGAAGCTGAAAGGGGCAAGATGAATAATAAAATGTTCAAAGCAAAGGTTACGCTGGATAGAGGAAACAGGCCAAATTGCACAGGAGTTGCGCCCCGCGACCGAACATCAGGCAGAGTGAGTAGACGGCAATCAGCCCTAAAGGTGGATTTCCAGTTATTATCAGTTATCACCATAAATACACCCATTTTTAGAAACAATATTGTTGTTTTAATCTTTTAATCTCTCCCATTTCGCTACTTTCGCAGTGCACTTTGATCCATTTTATAAACGCATCTGTTTCAGTCGGAAATAATCGAATTATGCCACTTCGAATTAGCTAAATGACTGGTTTAAGGACTGAGAGGAATTTGTGGGCATTGGACTTGGGTCATGCGTTTCTGGTCCTTTTTTAGAGTCCAAAACAATTATTCTGTCCAACCAACCTCCGGCGATGTGCAGCTGTTTGGCGCCAGTTTTCTGTTCCAGCTGGGCCAGCACATTGCTCAGACGGCCAGACTGCTGCAATCTGAACTCAAAGTCGGCCAGCAGCTGGTCCACCTTGGGTCGGAGGGAACTCATCTGGAACATTAATTCGTTCGGAGGAATTGATAAAATGGAAGGGTCCTTCAGCCCGGAAGGAATCGATCTCTGGGGATGCGGCGGGCCGACGCAAAATGCGCTTCTGAGCTGTGCACTTTCCCAGTTCCAACGCAATTTTGCGCAAGCGATATTTGCTCTTCTTCAAATTACGCGCGAAAACCTTTCCCTGGGAAACAAAAGACCGATTCCCGCTGAAACAAAGTGCTCTTTCGGAAAAGCCAAAGTTTTAGTTCTCCTTTTCATTCGGCGGTTGACACTTGCGAAAGTGAGGAAGGTCCAAATCCAAAGGGCCGAGAGTGTCCGATTTCTTTCGAGAACCAAAAAATAATAAACACGAAAAGCTCTGAAAATTTGCTAAAATCAGAAATCACAAATTTGTGTTAAAATTCTTGAAAAATCTGAAATATAAATTCCAAAATGAAAATATTGCTTCAGGACTCCTCCAGCAGGCCTAGGCCTGCCCAGAGCCCAGCAGATCCCTGCACTCGAAGAGACACACCCATTTGCCGTCCAATTGTTGATTGATCGAATCAGCGGCTGTCTTCGTTTTTTAAACAGAGCGCCATAGGGACTCCGAGGGAATCTTCTTTTAGCCGCCGCTGACAAAAAATAACGACGAAATGAGTTTGAAGAGGAGGAGAAAGATGTTGAAATCGGATGGGAAACAATTTGGCAATTCAACAGCCGTTTTATTCATATGAAGGGCAAAAGTGTAAATAATCAGTCAAAATAGTCTGTCCTCTGTCTCTCATCACACGTTTTCGGTTCACACATTATTCATTCATTTAACGATACGCAGCCGACTGATGGCAGTGCCAAAACTGGGATCAGATTATTGGTTATTACTTTTACACATTAGAAACGTGAAAGTTCAAAAGCAAGGTGAACATTTATCAATTATCATTGTCACTGCGAGAAAGAAAGAAACCGAAATATTAAAATGTGCAATACATCCAATAAACAACGAAAAAATCAATGGACATCCCTTTATGGCTTTATGCATTTTGGCAGGAGTAAAGAGACAAAAAAATGAAGGACCGATGGGCCCGCGACATTGTTTGCTCACTAATAACTAATTCGTCATTCCACCACAATGTTGCATCGAATCATTTCCGAACATTTTCCACCGATTTGTTTTATTAGAAAATGTTCCTTTTCATCCCATCTTTATTATTGGTGCTTTGTGCGACTGTTTTTTGGGCCGATGGAGTGGAACAAAATGTGGCGATGACCAACAAAGAGAGTCTGATCTGGACCTCTTTTGTGCTCCAGAGGCAACTCAGAATCTACAGGTTCGACGGTAATACCTAAAAATAAAAACAGTGAATGATTCGATTGGCACTTGAATGAATGCGTTCAGGCAAATTCCAAGTGCACCGGTTGAAGCAATTGAATTTGATTTTCGAAGAGGGCGGGAGTCTGCAGTCCAATGACGTGTTGGAATACGCGGAATTCAAACAGATTAAGCGGGCCAAATTGCCCCAAAAGGTGGTGGCCAAGTTTAGGGCAGCTGTGGAGGGCCTGAACGCAAAGATCGAAAAATTTATGAGAAAACACGCGAAAAGGGGACGGATCGAATTGAGCAGGGTTCGGCAGGCAATTCGTGCCAACAGAGACGGAGAGACGCACAAATTGGCGATCGAGTGCAAACTGTTCTTGGATTCGCTGTTCCGGGAGGGGGCCGAGAGCGGATGGCTGGACGTGTTCTCGTTCGCGGAGGGAAAAGAGTGGCGGTACCGGCAGCTCGGGAAGGTGTTCCAAATTGCCTCACTGCAGAGCCGAAAACTGGACGAAATGGGCCTGGAGGCCATTTTGGAGGAGCACCAGAGGAACAGACCGAAAATTGGCGCCAATTCGCTGAGAAGGGCGGTCGTGGAAGGCGCTGGCCCGATTGGACTGTTCGCAGCGCTGCGCATGTTCCTGGCCGGATTGCGGGTCACGCTAGTGAACGACCGCAGCGAGCACTACCTCCGGAACAGGACCATCTACCTGGACATGCGCTGGACGGCACAGATGCGCGTGTTTTTGGGCACCAAGTTCGAGGAGCTGTTCGAGGCGGAGGGCGCAATGGGCGCTCTGAATCCGGGCCAGGTGGGCCAGCTGAGCATCAACCACTGGGAGGACGCGATGAAGGAGAGACTGGCGGAGCTGGCCAGCCTTGTGGCGCACAGAGCGCGCGATCCGAACGCATTCCAGCTGATCTATGAGGTAAGGTCCGCACAAAATCTGTAACTCGCATTTGCAGGCGAATTTCGAGCGATTGGAGCAGCCTTCTCTGGCAAACGGCGCTCAATTCTTTGCGCTCCTTGATCTGCCCTTCCGGCGGAATTCGCCCGAAACGGGCAAACGCAGTCAGACCTTGTTCAAGGCGAAAGTGGCGGAATTTCGGAAAAAAGGCTGGACAAAGGCGAAGGCCAGGGAAAAGGCGAAAAATGAGATAATCGACGCAAAAGTGGCCAGAATTGAGAGCAAATTGGGCGGGAAGGGGCGGATCAGCTTCCGGGGGTCGGATGGCGTTCGGGTTGATCGAACGCCCCTGGAGCAGGCGACACTCGAGTTTGAGGGCAGATCGGCCGAGTTTGTGGGGCAAAGGCCGAAAATTGCGTTCGATCTGGTGGTGTGCGCGGGCGGCGCAAATGACCGGCTGAGCGACGCGCTGATCGGCAGACCCGCGGTCAAGTCTGTTGCACAGCACGACGGGGTGGCGGTGCTGCGGAAGGGGGACCCCCGGATGCAGGTGTTCCCCGAGGGCGTGGCCCTGTTTGAGGGCCAAATGGAAGTGCTCAGGGCCCACTTGGAGGCACAGAATGTCGACAAACTGATAGCGGGGAATGGGAACATTTCCCCGGAAATCAGAGGCAGATTCGCAAAACTGACAGAAATGGTGCTCTCGGACAGGGAACAACCATTGTCGCTGCGCATTCTCGAGAACCACCCAGAGCGAACAGTCAACGTGTTCACGGGTAAAATAAATCTGACCCGAAAAGACTCAAAATTCTCATAAGTCACGCCCAACGCAATTGTTGAGCTGTTCGAGCATATGGACCGTGAAAAGAGACACCAAAAGAGAGCAATCTACACGCACTTACGCGCACGCATTGAGCGCAAATGGTTCGCCGCAGTGTTCGCGTATGCAGTTGCGCAAACTCATCAACAAGTGAGTGACAGGTTTGCGCTCAGCATCCGGCCAAACGGCGACATCGGGAGGTGGAGCCGGCAGAAGCTGAACTTTGACCGACTGCCCGTGAACACAATGTCATTCTGGCTGACCATTGTGCAAATGGAAAGTGCGGCAAAACAATTGGAGAACTCGCGGGGAGGACGGCCGGCAATTGCAGTGGCTGTGGGTGACGCCAACGCCAGTCCGCACTTCAGGACCGCGAGCGGACTGAGCACAGGCGAGTGAAACCATTTGGCCAAATCCATTCGGAATTGCAGGCAGAATGGGCGTGGAGAGGGTGGCAATGCTGGTGCGGGAGCACAATCGCCGGTTGGGCATGGATTCGCTTGCAGAATTGGAGGAGAGGATGAACGAGGTGTTGAGGGAAGTGGGCAACAGGGCGGTGAGAAGGGCGGGCGAATACGTGCAATTATTGGTCGCGGAGAAGCAGGTAAAAGGGGGAGAAAAGGGGGAGAAACCGCCAACAAATTCGGTCCTCCTCCAACAAATTAGAGAGACTGTTGCTGGAATTGGCACTGGAATTGGACGTAAAATTGGGGAAAATCAGCAGGGGTTGGGCAAAAGAGTGGCTGGGGAGGTTGGACGAATGCTAGGGAAAAGACTCGAGATGTTGGGAGACTGGATGGAGAAGTTGCACAGGCAAATGCACAGAATGCCGGATAATTTGGCGCAAATTGCACAACAAGTGCAGCGGACGTTTGGCAAAATGGTTGGCAAAAAGGGTAAAACATTGATCGAATTTTGAAAATTCTCATTTCACGAATCCCTCTGAATAATCTTTCTTTCTACAAATGTGCCAAAGCCCCGATCATCAGGTCCATGACCGCCTCAGCATGCGGAAGTGTTCCTCCTGTTCCGCGCTGTTGAGCAGCTGCTGGCCGTGGATGTTCCTGGGCTGCTGTTCGGACCGCTGCTGCTGCACTCTCTCCAGCGGGGAACTGTCCGCCACCCTTTTGCTCTGGCACAAGGCGAAGCAGCGCAGCCAGAGGAGAGCCTTCCTTTTGAGCATCGGGTGGTGACTAAAAGGTTTCCGTTAGTCCAAGTGTTCGGAACTCACGTGATCACGGTGACCTCGATCAGCATGTTCAGCAGTCCGTTGGCGATTGACACTGCGCTAAAGCAGATGCTGATGGCGAAGTCCCTCTGGACGAAGTCAAAGTAGATCAGGATGCCAGTGGTGGCATTCAGGTTGAACGTGGCCAGCTGCAGGAGGCACGTGGGCGCAAGTTGTTTGGCAGTCCGAATGTTCTCGGAGAGCTCAAAAGAACTCGTCAACATAGGGAATTTCGCCAGGGTTTTTTTTACCTGAAACTTTTGGTCCAACGCAATTCCGGTCGATCGATTGTAGGTCCGTTTGTTGTGTCTGTAGAGGAAGAAGAACGCCTGGAGTGGAACGGGATCTTCTGTTGAATCAGCTTTAGCCCCGTTTCCACAATTGTTTCTGCCACTCCTGCCCCGCAAACGGCCAGAATGGTCAGCACAGTGGAAGTGTTCACATTCCTGGAGTCCCCATCGGCGGTCACCAGAAGCCAGACGGAAAGCAGCAGCTGATGAATGATCCAAAAGTGAAGGCGGGTAGGCAACGACTGAATCCCACCAAAGTGGCGATCCAAGCGCAGCTGAACACCTTCGCCCATTTTCCAGTGTATTTTGCGTAATTGCGGAATTTGACTGTGGCCCAGGTCCGTTCGGCCAGCAGAATGTGGCCGAGCATGCTGCGGAAGTTAACCGAGATCGGAGTGAGCTGTTTGACCACTGCGGCATCCTTGAAGAAGATGTCGTGGTTGGCGAACTTGCACACGACCGCAACCAGGCGAGTGGAGTCAAACTGAACAACCGGCAAATACTCTGGGGGACTGATTGTTCGTCTGGACCAGTCCGATTGCGGCACTTTGTGCCAGCAGAATGCACTTGAGATTCGGGTGGAGCAGAGTGGTGCTGCAGATGAGGGCGAAGTTGAATGCGGAGACGAACAGGGCCAACGGGTGCACAAACAGTTCCAACCAGGAGCAGACGAACGCCGCCACGATGGCGCTTGGCGGTGGGAAATCATGTTCAGAAAGCAGATTCATTGGGAACACGAATGGGCAAATGGAAGTTGACCTCGGCCACAAAGGCCATTCCAACGTTTTATAGTTTACACTGAACAGGACAGGTGCTCCCACGGGACCACATCCCATTGTGCCAATTTCAGCTTTCAGCTGAACGATTTCTTGGAATTGTGCCTATACATATGAGTTATGAGTACCTATGCACAAGGTGAGCATATTCACTTTCACTTGCAACAAACCAGAGAACACTGGACAGGCACGTTTCAGTGCCGAACATTTCAGCACTCTTTTATTGGCCACCTTTGGCCCATTGAGATCGGATGGCCCAGCTTTGGCCAAATGTTTGGAAAAATCGCCGTTTTTGGCATTATAACTTGGCCAACAGGATCAATAATTTAGGCTTGACTACATTTTTGTAGAGTTTCCATTGCTCTCTCCAATAAATCCTAGAACTTTTGACTCATTCCTCAATTTGTTGGTCCACAAGTCCACATCGCGTCAAAGTTCTCTTGGCTTTCCCCAACAATCTCTAAAAACAAATTCCAATTTGCGCAGATGTCCAACACGCGTAAAGGTAAGTATCCAATTTTCAGCGAATGCGCAATTTTTCGAATGCAGCTGCCCGATGAGGAACCCCCAACCAACCAGTGTCCCCGTGTTCCTTTATTCACTTCAGTCTAAAACTTTTGCAATCCCAACTATTTGTAAATGCACATTTTCACTCGTTTTTACAGGGCATTCAATCGTTGTTCATCTGATCGGCAATGGAGCCGATAAGTCTGTTTGTGTATGCGCTGCTCCAGGCGGTCTTTGCTCTGCTGGCGTTGCTTTTGCAGGGCGCAGCTCTCCCGGTCCAACTTGTTTGGCTGACAAACGGATGCATTTGCCTATTTTCAGATTCTGCTCCTGTTTCGCGACTACCGCACCCGGATCACTCACCAAATGATGTTCCTGATCGGCCTGCTCGACCTGTGCCAGCTGGTTCCGCTGTTCCTGTTCATCGTCTTCTTCCTCGCGGACATCAGCGCGCCAACTTGGATCGAAAAGGTCCAACAAAAATGGTCCGAATTGGATTTGGCGCTTTTGGCAGATTTGTGCGGGCATCTACATTCTGAGTTGGGACGCGCTGATCGTGGAGCACTTCCTGCTGGCCCTCAACCGCGCCCTCATGATCATTCAGCCGCTGTTCCGGCCGACCACCAAACAGTCCAGAGTCGAGAGGCGCCTCTTCCTGGCGCTGAACTCCGCTGTGTGGCTGTGGCTCCTCTGCTTCCTCGCCCTCTTCCAGACTCCGCTTATCGGGGGAAAATTCTACCCCCAAGCGGTCCAATTCTACTACGACTTCTCTCTGCCCCACAGCGCAGACTACCAGAGTGCCGAGTTCTACCTCACGATCGCCTTCTTCGCGATCTCATTCTGCCTCTACTTGGCCATCATTGTCGGCCTCAAAAAGGTGCCAAAATACATAATTAATTTAATGACTAAATTAACGCCGCAGGGTCGCGGCATTGCCCGACAAAAATCGAACGGAAACAACGCATTGAATGCCACTGTGCCGTTCATCGACGCGCAAGAGAGGAGCGTGCTCCTGCAGGCGGGCGTCCTCTACGCGGGGATGCTGGCCCTGATCCTGGACTGGTTCCTCGGCTCCCTGGTGGACCCGTTCCTCTCGCAACTGATCACCTTCCTCGTGATCAGCTATTTCGGCCTCAACCCCGCCCTCTATCTGACCATGAACGCGTAATGGCCTTTAAATTCGATTGAAATTGATAATTAAAATGTAGCGAGTTCCGAGACCGATTTCTGCGCACTTATCGATTCCGCCGAGACTACCCCAAGACAGTGATTGTGGTCAACACAATCACAAAAGTGAAACCGTACAGTCAGAACCAGACCGACAAGTGATCCCATTCCTTCCATTTATCGACATAGTTTTATCAACAACAATAATAGTCTGATTACACGAATCTGAAATTTTTGGATAAACTAAACTTGGTGTGTCTTCGCCTCGATGGCTCTTTGGTCGCTTCCGCACATTATGTGTCCTACTAACAGTTGGAGTTGGTCTGAGTGAGCAGGCCGAGACGCCAGGGCAAGCAGTTGTAGCTGTCGGTGTCGGTGGCTTTGGGGTCGACCCCCTGGAAAAGGTACTGCATGCGGCAGGAGCTGATCTCCAGCTTCTGGTCCACCCCGGTGCGAATCATCTCGCCGTGGCTGATGGACTGGGTCCAGACTCCGCCGGGGAACTTGACGTTGTTTGCGCTGGCAAAAGGGTTGGCCTCAGTGGCGGCCAGCGGGGTGTAAGGGCCCTGGACGCTGGGCGCCGTCCAGGAGCGGAAATAGCGGCCCGGCGGCCCGTGCTGCCGATGGCCTCCACCAGGAGCAGGTACTGGCCGGTCTCCTTGACGCTGTAGACGTTGGACGCCTCCCACAGGGCGAACTTGTTGGCGGAGTCGCTCAAGGCCATCACCGGTTCGCTCATGCCGTTCGGGAAGTTAGCCACCGTTGTCTGCGACCGGTACAGATGTCCGTTGTCGTCCGAGGAGAACAGGTGGCAGCTGGCGTTGTCGCAGATCGCCCAGTTGTCCACCCAGCTGCCGTTTCCGATGTTGTTCTTGATGATCTGGGGTGTGCCCGCCGGGTAGAAGCTCTTCGGCTGGCTCCACCCGCTCGGGTTCTCGATGTTCGCGTTGGTCGAGTACAGAGACTGGCCGTTCCCGTACACCAGGTATCACATTTTCTGGGGTTCGAAGTAGAGGATCTGCGGCGCATACCGGCTGCCCTTTCCAATGCCGGACTGGTCCAGGAAGTAGGCCTGGGCCCCATCAGCCTGGGACCAGTCCCCGAAGCTCAGGTAGACCAGACTGTAGCCGGAGCAGCTGGTCAGGCTGGCGAACACGTGCCACTTGCTGTTGTAGCGCACCACGGAAGGGTCCTTGAGAGCGACGATGTTCTGGTTCTGCGCGTCAGACTTGGGCCCGATCAGGGCGGCGGAAGAGTTCCAAGAGAAGCTCGACGGCAGCTAAAGACTGGGGATTTGGGGATCTGGCGGGGAAATGAGTGGACTGAAAGAACCAACTGCAGCTTGGGCTTCTGGGAGCAGCCACAGTTGGACGAGCAAAACGCATAAATTGAAGCGGAGACAGAGCATTTTGGGAGAATGATTTGGGGACGAATGTGGAGTGCATTTAAGGGCTTCAGTGCTCCACCAACCTTCGCAATTCGCCTATTTATATTTACGTAACAGGGAAACCATAGATTTCCCCCCAGTGAACAGTTTCGGAACATTCGTTTGTTTGAACAGACTTCCAAAAAAGGCAATTCAAATTTGAGCTATCAAATTAAATGATCATTGCACGACTCCAGACTTTGTTTGCCTCACAGTTTTCAGAGTTTGCAATTTGCATGCTCAACAGGTGCGCCCTTAAGGCTTCACAAATTTTTGATCCGCTGCAGAACTTCACTCGATCAATCAAATTGGACATCTGGCTGGTCTGTTAAGATTGAGATTTTGAGATTGATTATAATTCTAATCTAATTCTCTGTTTGAGTCTTTGGGCTATGTGCCTATGGGTCATAGCGTCATAGGTCATAGTCATAGGTCAAGGGGATAGGGTATGAGTATGAGACTATGAGATACCTACGAGGCTATGAGTCTATTATTAGTTGACCTCTCTGCCCTTCTTCATTCTTCTGCTACTCTACCCAAGTCCAAGGAAGATAAGAGTGGAAGGTGCGTCCGTCCTCTCCTTCAGACTCCAAATCCAAACATTTTTCGTTTTTTGAAGGACGGACAATCTCTGGATATCGCTTTAGCTTGGCTTATGTCTAAGTCTAACCGAGTAGGTCCATTTGACCCTAAGCTTGTAAAATTTTGATTTTGCCTCCATCTGCAAATGTCGCACTACCTCTGGATGACTCTCGCTGGTGACTCATTTTTACTTGAATATTTGAGTCGATGAAATCCCACCCCTTTCCTCGTTTTGTTGCTCTTGCATCATTCATGCGCCCTCTCCCCTGCTCATTTCATCGCATTTCATCATCATCATTAGGGCTGGGATTTATATGTTTTTACATATTTGTTCTGCGCATATGCCTTGATGATATATACACGAAAAACACATCGAAAACCCA
>VAHH01000793.1:0-20212 GCA_013357305.1 Radopholus similis | reverse complement strand
GCTTAGCCTACGTCTAAGTCTAAGCCTAAAGCATGAAATTTAAAGTTTAGGCCCAATCAAGCTTAAGTTTAGCTTGGCTTCAAGCATAAGCTAGAAGTATGTTATTTTTGTTTTAGCCTAAGCCTGGGAAATCGATTATTTAATTAAATAATTAATCTCATTAATCGCCGGCATGACCCGTCGCCGGCATAGGCATCGCCGGCATGGGCGTCGCCGGCATAGGCGTGTCCCCAAACTGAAAAGGGCCAGTCAAAATCATAGAATAGAAAAATGTTAAAAAATTGTGTTCTAGTACCTTCTACATAGAGGAGCGGGTGGAGCGTGATTTCTTGACTTCTCCTCCGCCTCCCCATTTCCCTTCAGCAACCAACTAACTACATAACTAACTACTATATGGGTGTGCGAGACATATTTGATTATGACTCACCATCTCACACCATCTGAGCAACAGAACAGCCACCCTTGCTGTTCCCTTCCCCACCCCCATAATGCTCCCCGTCTCCGCCTAGTCATCATCACATCAGCCCAGTGATTTCACATCGCAGCTCACGTATTCGTATTATTAAAAGAATGTTCATTCATGGGTATGTACTATGTACTACTATTTCTTATACCTACCTTGTTTTTCATTTCTATAGCTTTTACGATTTATCACATCTATAGCATACTAGCTTATCATTTATCAATTACCTAGTATCATGCTGCACATAGCAATTTAGCAGTATCGAAATTGTATACTGTTGTTTGCCCCCAAATCACGTCATAATTGGCAGGAACGGGCGTTGGCTCCTTTTGAAAATTTCCTCCCGGCTGCGGCTGGCGTCTCGACTCATTCACAATCGCAGTCGTCCTTGTTTTTCCTATGAGAACACACGACCCAGCGCAAACATTAAAAAAAATTTGAATTTTAGGTCTAGTTAACCGATAGCGATAGGCGAATACCCGAATAGAAATAGAAAAACTCGCTAGTCTCACTGTAATATTTGACAATCGTGCGCGTGCTACATACATACTATTATTTGTATTTATTCTCTTGCCCCCCACCCCATCTCCCTCTCTAAATAGTAAATATCGATTCGATAAACGCAGTTTTCATTTTTCATGTAGGTATACCCACCCAGCTAGCGCCGCTATTCATCAAGCAATCATTTGAAAAAACGAAAAAAGTAGCCTTTCACCATTGATTTTATTGTAAGTTTTTACCTTATCGCAGTCCGCATTCGCAACTAACCCGGTAAAGAAGGCATACATATCTAGTATGTAACATGAATATGAGTATCTGCGTAAATTTTTTGGAAATAAGCACTTTCTGCATATTGCTGAAAAATAAATGGGTATTCGATTTATGCCCTTCAGGAACACTCCTCCGCCGATCTGCCATTGAAACATGGGAGAGCACTGTCCAGCTTGATTCGGATGACAACAGCACCAAAATCCACCAAGAACAATCGGAAAAAATGAACACAGACCAGAAGGCAAGTTCTTGGAATAGGTACATCAAGCGTTTAATAATGAAATCAACATGAAATAGTGTAGCATTTATTTGGCCATTTTCAGTTTGTACCGTGCCATTACTTCGCCACTGCCTCGGCACCACCACCCGAGCCCGTGTTGGAGCGCACCATATTGCTGTGCTCTTCCCCCTCCACAAACTCTACGCCTTCGTCCAGTAGCTCAGTGGCTATGCCCACTCGCCGTTCGGCGCCCCTCTGCTGCTCCTCCTCCTGTGCCAATCTAGCACGCATCTGCACAACCCCATTCCCCATCGCCAGCTCCAACTCCAGCAACGCCATTTGCCAGATCCAGTCATGCGGACCCACGCAACTCTTCGATTTTCGTAATTTCCATATATTGATTTTGGCGATTTTTGGTTCATAATTCATATAATATATAATTTAGTCTTCCTTGGCTCACAAAATGACGCCCTGAACGCTGATCTATTGAAGGTAACAATTGAATATTAATTTTTCACGGAATAACGAACAAGTTTTAGCGGAACAACATTACGCGTGTCATAAATCTGAGCGAGACTTGTCCCCGCCCCGAGGCACTGTCCGATGATGCAGCCCACTTTTTCCGCATTCCGATCAAGGATTCTTATTGCGCCAAATTGCTGCCGCATTTCGACACCGCTTTCGACTTCATAGGTTATCATTATCAAACTGCATATGAGATGTTAATGTTAATCGCTCTTTTGCAGAGGAGGGCAGGCAGTCGGGCGAAAAAATACTGGTGCACTGTCTGGCCGGAATCTCGCGTTCGCCCACACTGGCAATTGCCTATGTGATGCGCTTCAAGGGCGTTGGAAGCGATGAGGCTTACAAATTCGTGAAAGTGGGCGATTACGGGAAAACATTAGGCCGCCCTAGAGTCTAATAATTTTGAAATCCGATGAGAATCCAAATCCACGGACTATTCTTGCCAGGCACTTCGTCCGAGCATCTCGCCAAATTTCAACTTTTTGGGCCAACTGATGGAGTATGAGAAGGCACTGCGAGATCGCTATGTGCTCCCAATGCAATCGCTTAATGGCGAAAAATCGTCTTCTTCGGCAGCGAACAGTTTGCCAAATGCCCCAAATTTGGAGGACGATTCGTTCAATTTGGCCGCGAAAATTGAAGCGCAGATGAAGCAAGGCAACCAGCAGCAGGAGGGCATTCCAACGGCAAGGCCTCGCCAACTATTCAATGCAACGGTAGGTACACTTCCGGTTTTTTGGGAAAATAATTATTTCTGAATTTCAAAAATATTTGATGGAAATTCTTCTTTGCCTCATTACTGTCTGTGCATTTCATCATTGTTTCAGTGCACTGCTCGACGTTCCTGCCCGTCCGACATGTTCGGAACAAGTCCCGACATTCCGTCGCCGTCCAACGAGTTCTCACGTTTGGACATCTCGCTCTCCAATCCCTGCTTTGGAATGCTGCCTTTTTCCAAAATTGCGGCTTTGACCACCCCAAATCCTCGACTGGCGCAAAATGCGGCGGAGAATCCGGTGTTCTCGCTCATGAACGGGAGTAGCGGACTGCACAAAAAGAAATTACGGCTGGCCGGCAGTGTGCAGAGTGTGAGCAGCAGCCAGTGCTCGTCGAGTGCCAGCGTGGACTCCTCGTTCTCCGAGGAGGGCAGCGGATTTCTGGGCAGCATAACTTCCACGAGGGATTGTCTGGTGGACGACAATTCCGCTGACGAACTGCAATCCTTGGGGCGGCCATCATCAGAACGAAAAAATGCAAATGAAAGTGGCGACTACACTGACTGGAATCGGTGAGTTTCTTCCAAAATATGACCTTTTCTGACTATTCAAAAATCAGTAGTGAGAAGAGGCCGCCACAGAAGGAAGCATCGAGTCGTGTGCCTGCTCCGTTCAGACAGCTGCGACAAATGCATTCACATCTTATGGGCCCAATTGCGCCCCATCCAAGTCAATCCGCCAATCTTCGGGTTAGTTGGAAAAGAAACAAAGCGACGCCGAATAGTGCCTACTGCTTATTAGGCTCCCGAAAATTCTCACCGTTTAGGCAATCTGTGCTGCGTCAAAGTTGAAGTGTCATGCGGATTCCTTTCAAAATTTCTCCGCACGTCAAAGGGAACGGAGTGCGGCCCTGGCTTGTTCAGTTGGTCGGCCCCAGACGCGGACATCAGTAGGTGGTGGCTGCTGCTTGAATCGGGTGAGGGCACTGGGCAGGAGACGAAACATGAAGCTGGCAATGCCGCCCTCCAACCTCGGAAAGAGCTTGTCATCCAAACACAATGACGATATCAGGGAGGAAGAGGAAGACGAAAAACTGGTATCTACTGCCTTGGGAGGCTTCTTTGACCGTGAAACCGTTTCAGCCGTGTTCGGATGACGATAACGCAAATTCTGGCGGAGATCGCGCGCTCAGCCGAAAGAAGGACAGCAGACAAAGACAAAAGAGTCCGCGCCGCGAAGTGGACCGCACATCCACAAGTTCGACGTCCAGTCTGGAGATAGCAGTGCAATAAACTGCGGGGCGAGGTCTTTCACTCAAAACTCAGAGGGCAAACATTAAATTGAAAGTACAAATCGCACTTAATTGTCTCAGCTCGACAAAGAAATTACCAATATTTTTCTTGGAATTTACAACGAATAAAGCCATAAAATCGGAAAGTGACTGTCAGATCTAATTTGTTTTAAATAAGCATTCGTTCTGGTAAGCTGCAAACAGAGCGCCGTCGAATTTCTATTCGGTCGTCATGGGTTCGCATGGAACTGCCTTCTCATCCTGTTCCGAGCGCCCTGATTTGTGCTCCTCCTCCTTCCGCAGCTTCTTTTGCGAAGAACTTAAGTGATTGTGGGTCTCGTTGAACTCGTCGATGAATTGCTGGAAAGACATTAACAACTCGGGGAAATAAAAAATGTTCAGACTTGACTGTTCTTGTCCACATTTTTTGTGTAGCGTTCTGGCACGCAAATCCCCAAAATTTCTAAACGAAATGATTGAACCAGGGCATTATAAACCAGGAAATACCAACCAGGCAACATCCATGGCTTCAGCCAGCCGACCAGCGGAGTTTGCTCGGGAATGTAATAGACCCATAAACGTTGTTCGCTACAATTTATAAAATGGCCATACACATACTGAGTTGTAGTAGAAGAGCAATCCGTCCAATTCGAAGTCGAACTCGGAGAACATAAATTCAGATATTGCTTCCGGTGAACATGCGCACGAGGGCAGTGCGACAAATTGATAGGGACTTGAAGTGCGAGGAGTGCTTTCTATTTTCAGTTCCTCCAAGTGCGACCGGAGAAAGAATCGGCGCAATTCGAATGTCTGATAAGGAAAACATGGGAAATAATTAAATATTTCATTAAAGATCCGCGCACATTATCAGTGTACATCTTCTTGTCCCACCACAACATGTCCAGCACATATAGCTTCTTGTCGCTTTGCGCAAAAATACAGTCAAGAATGGTCATCGATCCTGATCCTGCTAAAAGCCATCGCTTTAAAACACCTACCAACAGAACCTTTGGATATGGAGCTCCCGCCTGGCAAGTCGGATTGGAAATGCGTGCAAAGGTGACCTGAATTTTTGATTGTCTTCGATTTTTTATGTTCATGCAACCATTTTTGAAGTACACATTTGTAGTGCCCTTCTTCGCCACCACCAAGGTACGACGTCCAACGGGCGAGGGCACCAGAGTCCATTCAGTGGACAGAGTCCCTTCAAGGGTGCCCAAGTATAATCGGTTTTTCCGACTTATCCCATTTTTAACCGATCTGACAAATCGGTTCCATTGGAAAACTTTTTCGTATATCGGGGGATCTGCAATTACCGGGAATGTCGACCAACCAATCGCTGAACATCAAGCAGTTTACGTAAGGATTTTTGCTCCGTTTTCCGCATCCCGCCTCTCCACCAACCATCCTTTTCGACCGCATCGCGAACGCATTTTGTCTCTCACTGGAATTTGTATCGCTGAGTTCTCGTCCTCGTTTAAGCCAGTCATCACGAGCTCTAGAGGCAAAATTTATTACTAGGGTCTAGTCCATTCATCGGATCTCAGTTTGATAATATGTGATCTTTTGCTGCTGACAACACCTTGCCTGCCTTTCCAGATGCTCTTCACGCCTTTGGCGCTGTTTCTCTGCCAGTTTTCCCTCATTCTAAGAATGTCCCTTTAAAACTAAGCCAATTTATTTACTATACCTTGAACTGCGAGTATCGCGGATGCACCGGCTCATTTTGCTGCTCAATTTCGGTGCAAAGCGAATTGGAAAGCCCAACAATCAGATCATCCATACCCCTGGCTATTTGTCTTTTTCCACCACCCTTTTAACCATACCTAAAACGACAGTAGTAAAGCTTTTATTAACACAAGTAAAATGTACATAAGAAAATGAATTAGTAATTAATAATGTGCAAAAATAGCAATTGTTTACAAATAACCATTAAAACTTAAATGTTAATCGAATTAATTTTATTGTCTTATGATGAAACAACACAAAAAGTCTTTAGCTCAGGTCTCAGCTTTTCTTGAGGAATACTGAGGCCCTTTTGTCAGCGCCAAATCGAAACCTATTAGAACGATTCTTTGCCGTTGAAACTCGCAAAAGTTGTTCCCTAAAGCTGAACTGGACATGCTTTTTAACATGCGATGATTGAGCCAATTCATCACCGGCCATTACACTTTCCAATGCAACAACTTCGAATTGTGCTCCACTGGAAAATGTATCAATTCTAAACTTTAGTGAACTTAACCAGAACAATATTAACCTCATATCAACTTTGTAGATGCCATCGCTCACTTTTTGTACTACTTTTTCTGATTTTTGTTCAAAGTCTTTCAATGCATCCCGCTTCTTTTTTGACAATTTCTTGCGTCTTACACGTTCCTCTTTCTGGATATTAAGTATGGAGATATTAGTGCATTTATTCCTCCCCTCTTCACCACACCTCTAGAACCGTTTTTGCGCTTTGAAATTCCTCCGAACGGTCTTGTAGTTTTGAGGAAAACTCTTCCGGGGATTCATCTTCCCCCTCATCTGCAGGGAGAAATGATTCGCTGCTTTCTTCAGGCCATTCACTCCCAGATTTGTCTTCGCTATCATCTTCTCCTCCACCGCTTAAAATGTTCTTGAAAACCTCGTCTATTTGATCTTCCACTGCCAAACTCCGTTTCTTCTTTCTACCAACAGTTTCCCCACTCGTAGCTTCACTCTCTTCGTTATCGACGGGGTTTTTTCGCTTGCGCAATTCTTCCAGAAGATCCGGATGGTTGAATGTTATCAGTCTGTTCTGACGCTCACGCACCTTTTCCGCTTTGCTTTTCGGCCTTTGTCCTAAACCAATCAAACGTGAATAATGATTAATAACGCAAAAATTTGATCACTACTTTTCATAACTATTAGACGTTGGGTGTGCGGATCCAAGCTTCAAAAAAAATGATAATCTTCAAAAAGAAAAAAATACTTCTTAATAAATACTACAATAGGAAACGACAAAACATTAGGTACATATGTGCGATCCTGACGACGGCACATAATAAGTAATAACTAAAGTTATGTTGCAGTGGTATATTTTATTGCACAAAAATTTAAAGAAAATGAAAAATGGCATACATTTTGATAGGCTAGTATTCATATTCACGAACGATGGACATAAAA
Organism: Radopholus similis; assembly: GCA_013357305.1. Taxonomy (NCBI): domain Eukaryota; kingdom Metazoa; phylum Nematoda; class Chromadorea; order Rhabditida; family Pratylenchidae; genus Radopholus; species Radopholus similis. The sequence goes on along the minus strand of VAHH01000793.1, from coordinate 13,079 downwards.
TGCACAAAAGCAGGGAATGGAATTCAAATTTAAATGGACCCATTGAGATTGCTAGTTGCAGTCGACACTATAAATCATTTGAAACCAGTTTCAAATGATTTCCAGTTTCGAAGGAGAATGGTCTTGACTCTGATTGTCGTCAAAGTGCTCGTCCGTGTGATACTTAGTAATAATCAACATGAAAATTTTCAATTTTCAGCTTATTTAAGTTCATGGGCGCTTCGAAAGACCAAGAAACAATCAGTACACCTCTCTGCACAATTCATGATCTCCGCCAACACCATTCAGGCGGCAACTACTACTGTCTTGGAGTGAATGTTGATATGAATGGCGTCTGGCACTGCTCAGCATAGCCTCAGTTCTGTGTTTCTCGGAGCCATGCGGATAACAGCCTGTGGAAGTGGATGGATTGATCAAGGAGTCTACCTATTTATATTTCCATGCCCCATCCCATGATTTCCCCTTCCCTATCACCAAAACTTTGTTTTCGCTGAGTTGGACTGCAGTCCATAAAGTGGTCGTTTGACAGCGTGTCACGACCCATAAAGTGGTTCATCGGCACTCCCATTGTTTCCGCATAGACAATGTGCTGCAGCTCGTTGTATTTCGCCTCACTCTGAATGCGCGCGTAACTGAATAGAGTATTTTTTTGATCAAAGTCAGAAAATCACAGCGTTATTTACTTTGCCGTATTTGTGCCGATAAACTGCAGGAATCCAATGCAGACAATCAGTGCACCAGTAAATCCAATGAAGTACCACACAACCACAGTGTTGGTAAAAGCGCAGAATTCTTGAAGCTGACCTTCGCAGAATTTCAAGGACTGGAACAGAAACTTTTCATTTGAAAACTGAAAAACCATACAGCTGATGCTTGGCCATTGGTCAGAGGCCCGAAAACGCTAAGGTCCAAACATTGATTCGGGTTTGAAGAATCACCGACGATAGAACACAACGCGAACAATACGGAATGAGCAAATGTCAAAATGGCCGTTAATGTCTGTAGAAAAGGCCAAAAAATCGATTAGTGATTTGTGGTTGTGGATTTCTGCAACTTTATTAATTAAAAAAGGGATACCGCGATAATTGTCCAAAGAAAGTGCAAGGCTGAGGAAAGGATAACCGCCCCGATGCAAAAAAGGCGTCCTCCACTTTGTGCATCCTTTTTTCTGAACACCGATTCCCGTGTTGGACCCGTGCTCAACACGCCAATGCAAAGCAGCGCCAAAGAGACCACGACCACCACCAATGTCGAAATGATGAAAAGTAGTTGAACCTAAATGGTAAAAAGTAAAATGAATCTAAAAGTTGAACGGTTTGGATTGAGAGGAACAAAACCCCATGAAATATTTGAATATTATCGTGGAAAATACCTTGTCAAGCCAGGGGAGATTACTGATCTGAAGCGCGCGTCTGATTTGTTCAATACTGGCGTTGAAGGCCCAAAGCATCATTGTGGAGAATAACAAAACTCCGAAAAGGCAGCACAAAAATGCGATCAGTGAAGCAAATGGCAATCGTGAAGTGCACATCCCACTACCATTAATTTTTGGCAAACCGGAGAATGAATGTTGAATATTAAGTGAATAAGTGGGGTGGGTCGTCTGCTGTTGTTGGGTGACTAAGCCTTGCTCCAGTGAATTTGAACTCCTTTTTCTGTGCATAATTTATCTGGAATAGGTATTGACCCTCGGCGTTCATCGAAAGATTTCCATTTATCGATGAACGCAATTTAGATTTAGCGTTCATAGAAAATCCAATTTAAATTTCCATTTGTAAATTTTCAAATGTTCGATGAACGCCAAATTTCATTAAATATATTAGCTAAATCTAAATCTAAATTTTGTTTCGAGAAACTCACCCAGTGTTTTATTAAGAAAAATTCGTTGAAACTAAATATGACTTGATTTTAAAAGACAATGTGATTATTTATATCAGGATCCATATTCAGGGGACATTTTGCATTATCTGAAACGGTTTATTATGATTATGATACCGGCCGATCATTTTGAACAAAGTTATGAACTTATGAAGTCTGTCTTGCCTAAGAATCCTCCGGGTCGAAGACAACTCGGCCAATGTGAAGCAAGTTGGCTATTTTAGCTTAAGCCAATGCAAGCTTAGCTTAAGCTTAAGCTTAGCTTATGTCTAAGCCTAATGTGAAGTTATAAATAGCCAACTTGCTTCACATTGGCCGAGTTGCCTTGATCCCGAATCCTCCAATATTTCACTGCCTAAAAAATTCAATCTATTGCCTAGTATGAAAGAACCTTTTGCCAAATGCAAAATCAAAAACAATGCAGAATCGTATTTATAAAGTATAAAATGTTCATTTATTTGCATTTCATGTCCAATTGACCGGGTGTTCAGATTCAGAAGCCATAGCTTTATAGATTAATTGAATGAAATGATTGAAAATGGAAATGATGCAACAATTGAAACAAATGAAACTGAAGAGCATGAAAACCAATCGATTCAACAAAGAAATCTTTTCGATCTAAGTGTTTTTTCGGACGACGAAACTGTGAGTGACAACCATTTACTGGTCAAATAAATGGCTTATGTATTCTAGGCAATTGAGCTGAACCAAATGCGAGTAGACGCTGTTCCAGACCTATCACGATTCAAAGAGTTGGAGGTTTAATTTTTATTCAATATAGCAAGTTGTTTCGAAAAACTTATGTTCCCATATTCAGTTCCTCGGTTTTCGTCAAAACTTGATTAGAGCTCTGAACGAAAATCTAGCAGTAATAACTACACTCACTGAATTGGAGCTGTACGACAACCAATTGACGGAAATTACCGGACTTGAAAGGCTCGTAAATCTGCAACAACTTGATATCAGTTACAATCGACTGACAAAAATCCAAGGTTTTTAACTCGTCTTGGTTGAAAATTAAATATATTGTTTTGAGGACTCTCTACCCTGAGGAAATTGCGCCGACTATTTCTCGTAAACAACAAAATTGAGCTGATTGAAGGGTTGGACGGACTGGTTGAGCTGGAATTATTGGAGCTTGGCGACAATCGTATAAGGACAATCGAAAACTTGGACCATTTGGTGAATTTGGAACAACTGTTCCTCGGTAAGAACAAGATACGCAAGATAGAGGGACTCGTCACTTTGCACAAACTTCGCGTCCTCAGTTTGCCGGTTAGTTTCTGCGAGAGATATTCCAAAATGGAAATGAGATAATCTTCTTAATCATCGTTAATTAGGTATGTGCCAATTCACTCAGGACGCTAAAAACCCAATTGATTCCGCTCTTTATTTATCAAAGTACATCGGCTATACTATATGTAAATCCTTTAGGGTAACCGTCTGATCAAGCTTGAGGGATTGGAAATGCTGGTCGAATTGGACCAGTTGCACATAAGCGACCAGGGAATTGAGTCTTTCGAGGGCCTCAGCAGCCAGGTAAAACAATAAATCGGCCGCAAGTGCGATATCGAATTTAAAGAGGAAACTCACCATTTTGGATGCCGGAAGCAACAACATTTCCACATTGGACCACTTGGCGCACATGCAGGATTTGGAGGACCTATGGGCAAACGGCTCAGAAATTTCAGTCAAAGTTGGAAATATTTCAGGTGAACAACAACAAAATCGCCATCTGGGCTGAAGTGGACAAATTGGCACTGCTGTGTTCACTCCAAACCGTCTACTTGGAACATAATCCTCTTTACACAAACGATGTGAATCAATACCGACGAAAGGTCATGTTTGCCCTTCCCCAGATCCGGCAGCTTGATGCAATAGTCTGTCGGCAATAATTTATTTTGCAGCTTGCACTATTTCACGACGATTTAATTTACTTTTACAGTGTGTAATGTTACATAAATTAACAATATGCGGTATCTTTTTCCTAAAAAATCAGTAACATCGTGAGGATGATGACCAACTACATTAAGCAATAAAATATTAAGACAATTTTCTTTTTTAGTATATAAAATAATTTCTTTAATTTTCAAAAATTCCAATAAAACAATGGGTACTCTATTAGATATTAGATTGGATCAACAGAATGCGTCCACCCACATCCTCAATCGACTGATTTCCACTCCCCTGGGATCATCTACTTATTCTTTTCATCAAGGTTGCCATATCTCCATTCGTCCAAGTTGATTTGGTTCATTTGAAGTGACCAGCCCGCTGCAGCCATTCCAGCTCGAAATGCACATGTTTTTGACTCGATAGGCCAGCTAAATTGAAATTTACAGTTTTCCTTTCCGTAGTGTCTGGACTGATCAATTTTTCGAAACGCCAATTGAAAGGTTTAGTCTGACTGTTTCCCAACCCCGCTGCTTACCTTCCATCGGCAGCAAAATGCTCAAGTGCAAACAAACTGCCGAAGATGTCCGTTTCGCTGGCCCCCTCAGCTACGGCCATCCATCCCTCGGAGTTGCTGCTTCTGACCGACCTTTCAACAACAACGGTCGTGTTCGGGGTACATCTCCATGTAAGTGTAGTCCCATTTTTGCCAATTGAACGTCCTGCTTCGCCCATTTGGAGTGTATCTGCTCCAGTTCTGCTGATTATTGAGGCAAGCGAACATCCCAGATGACGCCTAATTCCAAGTGGAAAAAACATTGGTTCACATGAATTGCAGTGCAGAATTGAAGGGGCACAACCAAATTGTAGGAAATGCCTAAAAATACGAAAATGAAAACAGTCCGGAGGCTGACTCAGGGAAATAAGGCCCTCCATCCTCACCTTACGGCGAGCGCAAATCGGTTTTGGTTGAGTGTCTCTAGCCGGAGAGATTTGACCGCACGGAAGTTGGCTGTCTTTCCAATTTTTTGAGAAGGAAAGCGCAAACCAACCGAACAAATGTGTAGCGGTGAAAAACAAAAACAAGCTCCAAATGAGTTGCGGATTTCCTTCAACGAAGGGAAGAAGTGCCAGCGATACGAGCTCAAAAAGTAAAACTATGACAAAGTTTTCTTTCATTATCTTCGAAAAGAAAATTTCTGCAAAATTTTTGACTAGTGATGTTTATATATTCGTAACAATCTGAAAAAAAACAAAACTTTTTACCAGACTGATCACATTCACCACCGTTTCCTGACTCCCGTCCTTGGCCGCAACATCGGCCAAGTTGTCTCGGCGAGCCTTTAAAATGCCACTTTACAGCAATCAGAATAATGTCTATGTCCACTTGGTGGCGAACAATTGCCATTCGCGTGGTGCCTCCGGCCACGCCAACAATTGACCGGAGCAGAGAGGCCATGCATGCGAACGAGACAAAGAACATTTGCGGGAAGTAAGGGGCCAGCAGGTCAATCAGAAAGGACACGTCGTTGAGAAGGTCTGCGACCAGACGAAAGCGTTTGCAGTCTCAAAATGAAATCGTTCTTCCATTTTCATATATGAAATGTGCCCCATTTATTGTTTCCGTGAGCCTCTTTTTCTATCGCTAAATGGTTAAATCGTAGGAGGCAAAAAATGTTATGCGTAACTCTAACCCTAACCCTCTATAAGTCTATAGTCTATACCTAACTTAGATGGTGGTGGAATCCTGGAATACTTGGGCCTTGAGTGTGGTCTTGAAGGTCTTATTATTACACTTTAGCCCAATTCCTTCACCCTGTACCAGAGTCCAGTTGGGTCCCCTTTGCCCAGGCGAAGAGTATTCGCGCCAGCATGCCGATGCCGTCCTTCAGCAGCCAGGTAAGCGCTGCAGCCAGCACTGTCTGTGGCGAACAAAGAAAACTCTTGCCCATTCTGCGAGGGGATTAATTGTCCCCCAAAATGAGATGAATCCCCCCCAAATTGTGAAGGGGGCAAGGGAATTTGGGGGGATTCATCTCATTTTGGGGGACAATTAATCTTATCCGCTTTCCAAATACACTGACCGCATCCTCATTTCCCACTCCGACCCCTCTGAGCACGGCTAGCGTGGCAAGGGCACTGTTTTGGCTTGAGGCGAAAGCCTGCAAGTAACAATAATCAAACAATAAGTAAAACGATAAAGATTAATCAATAATCATAGTTAGCGCCGCCGATTTTGGGGTAAAAACTAAAAACTTAAAAGTCCAGCCGATCAGATCTTAAGATCATTCTGGACTACATACAACCCAAATGCAATGTTGTGGAGACAAAATTTGATGGGAATTTTTAACCGTTTTTGTTTCTCACTCATCATGCCTGAATGGTGTCGAATAGCTGATAGTCGATGTAGTCCGAAGAGACGGTCTGTGGATAGCCCTGGGGGAGAAAAACTTCAACGAAGAGTGCCTTCAGAGACTGAATTCTCCGTCGATGTGAATACTTTTGTGCGGCTCTAGTCTGCAACGGAACAAAGTTTTTCAGACATCTCAGCAATGCTCAACCTTATTTCCCGATCCAAGCGCATATTCGCTCACGAGTTCCTTATTGTAGTATTCGGCGATGCGTCCCATAGCCCAAATCTTCAGCCCACTGCTGGTTGAGATGAGTGGTGTGATGAGAAGACTTTATGACCTGATGATGATGGAATTAAACTGCCTGCATAGTTACTTAGTTACGCACTAATTGTGCTGTTGCCAAATTGCCTAACGGCACTTCCCCTTCTCTTCCTCTTGTAGTCCTCTCCCTTATTTGTTTCAATTCATATTCCAAGTGAATTGGTGTTCTATAAAATTCACATGCCAACATATTGTTGTTTCATTTTTGATTTTTCTGTATGCAACATTTTTCTCTTAGTGCGAATGTGCCAACTTTATTTTCTTTGACTTCCTTCCGCCCATTGCCTGTGCCAGCCCATATTTTGCACACGGCGGCACAAAGTGGTCCCACAGGAGTACGAACAACAAGCGCTCCAGAGCCAGGAGGAGCCCACTTCCTCTCATTATTTTGGCGAAACCAACCTAGCCCAAAAGCCTAGGCCCAGCCAGGCAGTGTGTGTCAGTCCGGCAATTTGCAGCGCCGGTTAGAGCATGCGCTTTCAAAGCAAAAATACACACAAAGTAGAGGAAGGCCGTACACACAAAATTCACTTCAAGTTTTTGTGAACTCCTTAATTGTAAGTAGGTTCCATCTTTCTAGGAGCCCTGTGGGGGGGGGGGGCTATAATAAATTCCGTTTTTCTGTCCGCCTTTTTGCCGCGGCTAACCTTTTTTGTCTCGCCCCTTTCACTCGAGTAATTACTGCATTTTCACCGCCAGTTGCCACCCCGCCGCTACAACTGTTGGCCTTGTGGTTCAGCCGAGAGTGGAAATCAATTATTTAATCCTCCCCGCTCCCTCCTCCAATCCAATATTTCTGCTACGCTGAGCGAAAATCCTCTGAAATGTGTCCGGCACACACATGGCACATGAGGGCCCAGGAGCATTATTAATTATTATTATTATTATTCGTAACTTGCAGAGATACTAAAATGGATTTGGAAGATTCGCTCTCAATTGATGATGCCGAAAAACAAAAGCGACTCTTCATTTTGGGACTGTTTATTCTTTTTGGCTGGATGCTAGTGATCGTTTTGTGCGCATATCCTCAGGTCGGCAGACTAATATATATGATTGTGGCATTTTGAGGGACAAGGGATCTTATTATTTCAGCTCTTTCGCGATCTGCTCATTCGTTATGTGTGCTGTTGCTTCGCCGGATTTGCCTTGCACAGACGCACAAAATGCAATCAAAACATGGACGACAAGGTGAAGAGGGCGCAAGAGCGCGTGCGATCTGCTAGCAAGTCGTTTATAAGGTAGGCAGATTGGTCCGCAAATAATTTTGTGACGGGAAAAGGCATGGTTCCACATGATCGAGAAACATTCAACGCTAAAATCGTGTCTCTTACGGGACTAACTAACCACTAATCAGTAATCAATCTCAAATCACAGTGTGTCAATGGCAGCCAACGCAGAATTGCTCAAACAGGTGAGCAATACTAGGAGTTTGATATGACTTAATACCAATCAAGGTCGGACTGGCTGAATTGGGCACAAGAATGGTGGCGGATTGTGAAGAAGGCGAATTCGAGAAGAGATTGCGGGACACAGCCATGGAGGTGACAATTGGCAATATCTGGAGTGAAACAATGTTTTTCGGGAAAACAAACTTGAATTTTGGGGACTATCCCCAGAAAAAGGATAGATGTACACTGTATATCATTCCAGGAACTTCGCAGATTGAGCATCCAGTTGAGAAGATGTGATGACGACAACAACGACGATCAGGAAGGTGGCGCTTACAACCTTCTCGATGTGGAGTTGAAGGAATTCGGAACCAGTAGGGTCAAACATACAAGAGAAAGCGCTCAATCCAGACACTGGCCATCAGCCCCCGAAGGTCCGTTCACCAACCAATTGACATTTTAGCGGTTTCACACTCAACCTCAATTTTTGCATTCCGTCCCTTCTTGCCCTCTACCCCTCCTACCCTCATTAGACTTCTATTGTAATTGAAAACAAATATAAAGATGAGTAGTAAATACGTAGTATCTGCAAATTAGAGATCGGAGCTCACCGTAATACGACCGTAAAAAGCCATAACGGCATGCCGTAAAAGAAAACAATTTCCGAAAAAAGCCGTCCCGGTTACTCCGATCTCTACTGCAAATGGCCTACCAAATTGATGGGTCGGTGGTTGGCCTAAGCAGAAGCCGATCAATTTATTCGTTAGCAGCAGCTAAAATCAAAGGTGAGGAGTATCGAGTTCCAAATAGTAAACAAATATTTTGGTGAATAAATTGGAATCATATAATAAATTTTTTTACCATACTATTTTATAAAAAATGAGTTTTTAGTTGAATTTTGCGGATTTACTCCATCACACACCTTAAGTTTGTTTTGCTAAAAATTGAACTCCACAGCCGTTATAAAAAATAAATATTAGATTCCGGGTGCTGGAGACCATCGGAACGACATGGCCACACGCACGCACTTCACCAGCAGAATACGCGAATGTGAATTATTCCTCCTCTACAGCCGCGGCAGTTCCCTTCGCTGCCGTTCCGGTGGCGGTGTGCTTTTTCCGCGCAAATCGCATCGTCATCTCTTCCTCCGCTCGACGCACCGCCGACGGAATGCGCTGGTCTGTCTTGGACTTGTAGCAGCCCAGCAATTTTTCGCAATGCGCGTCTCCTCGGGAAATTGCGTCCATCTGCAAACAAATTTTCTTCTGGTCTATGATGGCTGGCACCAACCCTTTTGAGCATGTCGTAGACAATTTCGTCATTCACAAATGAATCCTTCTTGTAGGTCGGGTGACTGCGCACGAAATCCCGCATCCATCGTGCAGTTGTTTGAATCTCGCCCTTTGCTCTCTTCTGAAATTGAGCTTTTTCTACAACAAATCTGTATATGACCTGTATAAAGGAGAGGTACTGGCTGATCGTGCAACTGAAATAATTGGATGAGAGAGGAAACAGAAAGTAAATGACGGAAAGTGATATTTTAGCCCTGTTCCCCCTCCAGGACGGATCAATCAATATTTTATTCCTCAAAAGTGTCGGTGGTTTTTCGATTACCGTGTGTCCACGTCAACATCGGCTCCATCAAGGAATTGTCGAATCAGTGGAACGAGACCCGGGAATTGCTTGTTCCCTGCAAAATCAGAGTCGTCCTGATTTTCCTTGTTCTCACCGTTCACTATTTCGTCGATGCTCATCTCCTGCGTGTTGAAGTCCGGCTCCGGTTCGGGCTCGATCGGAGGACGTCCCTCTGAGCAAAGATTTTCTTCTGGGGTGCGCTGGCAGTTGGCCAATTTGCTGCGAAACTGTGCGGAAACTGGGCTAAAATGTGTCGTGCCAACACAGTGTCTCACATGAAACTTCTGGTTAAGAACCGCATCACGACGCTGAGAACAATTTTCGGTATTTCGCAAGCTAATAACGGGACTCACCACTGCCCGTTTCATGTTTTCGGTGACCAGGGAGATGCGAACGAGGAATGTGAGACGATACGAAACAATCACTCTGAAGGCGAGGGAAACGTCGCAGACTCGAATTGCGTGCACCTGGTGAGCAGGACCAGGAAACAACAGTAGGCAGCATTCTCGAAGTGCGTCAGTTGCACCTGAAAAAGGAATGGATCTGTGCCGACGCAAAGAAAACAATTCACTTCCGTTGGCCGAAATTCAACGCGCCAGCCAATTTCGGGCGCATCGGGAGGGGGCGGCTTAAATCGCATGTTCATCCAGTTCGAAGACTGGATCGTTTCAAAGTGCTCCGTGGACTTTTGGTCGTCTTGCACAATGCGCTCTTGGTAAACCTGTGTTTAATCGGATATAATATGCACCTGTGGATCGATTCGATTGTAGACGAATAACGAAAAACTAATAAGCCAACAAGTCGGGCTGTTAATCCAAGTTTCTTTTTGTCCGCATGTTGCAGCTGCTGCTCCCGACCAGATTTCCCACCTGTAGCGGGTCTCTGATAAACATGTGTGCGATATGCCGCGCCAAATGTTCGTCCACATCACCTACAAAAATAATTAAGCCTGTCAAGTTTAGGATTTTTTTGTAAAATTTGGCCAATCCAAGGACGGCTCGAACAACTTTGGGATCGGTTCGAATAAGTGGAATATTAAAATAGGATCGATCCTGTCTGTCTATATGAGCCAAAAATGATTTAAACCGTTCACCATCTATCAGCTGGCGGTACAGTTTCTCATCATGCTGCAAAGGCAAGTCGTTGTAGGTGGCTGAGCATGGGTAGATGTAGCAGTCGGTGGAGTCGTAGCGGCTTTTCGGGATCGAGCGGAATTTGCTGTAGCCATCCGTTGGTCGGTCCAGTTGGATGAGACCGCGCTCGAACGGCGTTCGATCATCAACACTCTGTGCCGGTATAACCAAATCGATATCATTGGCCGGCACCAAGAAACTCCATTTTACCGATGAAATGATGTCCCATCGGCTGTCTATGTCCGCCAAATAGGAGCGAAAGATTGGAGTAGCTGAAATTGGGGAATGAACGACTAAACACAAGGGAAATATACCTGCACTCAGAGCAACCATAATTGGCGTAATGGGCGTCAACTGGTCGTAAAGCCAACGGGCCTCTTGCACATTCACAGCTTGAAACGTCATTTGTAGACAACAAAGACCTGAATTTTTTGCGAATTATATTTTTAGGCGAAAAATACGCGTGAGTATAAGTACCCATTCCAAAGCCCATGTGGTCCATGTAAATATGGTCAGGTATTGCAGCTCTGTTCGCCTCTGGATCCTCATATTGCTCCTGAACCTTTAATTAAAAATATCGCCGTTTTTTGCAAACCTTAAAGGGCGAAGGAGTCATTTCATCGCGAAAAATGGGCACATTGATGGCGACCTTTTCGCAACGGCGTTCGCGAATGTTTCGTACCAGGTTGCGAAATCTATTTTTAAATAGATTCCCGCTTTCCAATTTCATTTGATACCTCGGATGTCCTTGATAAATCGCCTCATCAGGAAAGAAAAGTGAGCGGCCGGCACTATGCGCGTCATCAAAACGCGGCACAGCTGCCGGATCAGTGAAGCCAGGAGTGCCTAGTGCAGGAAAACTGATTGAGAGGAGGCTTTCGTTTGGCAGCAACAAAGAGGATGCTTCGGCATGGCGAAGACGCATATTGTACTCAACCACGTTGAAACATGACATCAGACCTGAGACGTGAATCAAATATATTTTCAATGTTTATTAAAAGGGTCTACCGCCATATGGAGTGCCCGGCGTCCCCTCTATCATGTAAGCCGCGAATTCTGGTCGCCAAAGGCACCGATTTTCTTCGCCCAACGATTTGTTTACTTCCTCACTAGCCATCAACGCATCCAGCAAATCTTTGGCGCGCAGTGATACGCGTACTTTTTTGTGCTCATCGTCAAACTTGATGATTGTATACTCGATCTCGTCACCCCAACGCAATTGATCGCGCTCGCGCGTCTTAACGCGGTGGTAGAGTGCAATAAACTGCGCGATCCCATGCTTCTTGATATAGTCCAAATGCTCGATCGTTTCGGACCAACTAAGCGGCGTCCCTAGCGTTAGCAATCCCATTATGGTATTCTAAAGTATTGTGCAAAGGAAAATAGAAAACATAACGCTTACGATATATGAATGCGTAACAGAAATTTGAATACTTTGTGCAAATGGGAATCGAGTTTATCAGTATCAGTAAAACAGTGTTATTGCTGCTCTGACTGTTTGCTCTTTGCTAGTGCCCATACCTTCTATGACGACGAGAAAAAGCAGAGAGGAGAGCATTGAACTCTGACTGCTTGATCAGCTCGGACGATGAAAAGGTGTCAATGTAATGGAATTCGCTAAAAATTAAGATTTTGGTTAATCACTGGGAGTAAATTACGTTGTACGCAGTACCCACGGCGAAAATTCTGCCAATCGGAACCCATTTAAGGAGTTGAATCCAATGCAGACTATAAAATCTGGTTCAAATGTTTGCCCATCATTGTTTAGTGCAAGAACTTCGGATATTTTGCCAACAGTCACATTTTTACTTGATGAAGTTAACTGTCGACTGATTATCATCTGATTCAAAATGTTTGGCCTACCTCGAGACATGCGTTTATGAGTTCGGCCTTTCCTTCGTTTTTTAGGTTAAAAATTTTAATATCAACTCCTCTGTTGCATTTCAAAAGATCGTCACTTTCGAGTGCGCATTCACTGGGCAAGCATAAAGTGATGTGATTAATGCGCGCTTGTGAAGTGCATGTTAAAAGATAACTGATAAGTTGCTATAAAAGAATAAGTAGGTATAGGATTTTAATTTATTTATAAATAATAACCGGCTCAATGCACCGGTTGTCTGTGAAAATGAATGCAATGTGCTGGGGTGCGCGAAGTTGAGGATATTGATTCGATTGACTTAATTTATCTCGTAGTGAAGTAAACAAACAATGCAGTTTTTGAATGATACGCAAGAGACACATGAAGACGGTTAGGCAACACCTGAAAATTATTGTAAGTCTAGGTATAAGTATTTTGAAAATTCCCAAGACAGACCAATAAATCAGGCTCGTTGACATCATTATAATTTTATAATTTATGTAACTATTATGTCGCAGGTGAAATAATAGATAAAATGGGTGAGTTGCAGGAAAAACGCAATCAAAATCACAATCAAAATCACAATCTACATCAGCTAAACAACAGATTAGATTACAGA
>VAHH01000792.1:0-20212 GCA_013357305.1 Radopholus similis | reverse complement strand
GTACCCAACGGAGAACGAACATGTTTGGTTCAAGATCGGGTACCCAACGGAGAACAAAGATGTTTGGTTCAAAATCGGGTACCCAGTTCAGAATCGGGTACCCAGAATTGTTCGTTCAAAATCGGGTACCCAGTTCAGAATCGGGTGATATTCAAAATCGGGTACAACAGATACACTTACCGCAACAGAATAATATTTTGCCCCCGTCCCTTTTATCCCTCTTCTTTTTCTCAAAATATTTATTATTTACCGTCCAACATGCGAATGCCGCCAATCCGCGAGTTGAAGGCGATACCCACAATGCAAAGCGAGTTGTTGAAAATTGATGCCACTTCGCCAGCGCAACGCGTCCCGTGTCTGTTCTCGTCGGTGTACTCGTAGCGCGGTGTCGGGTCCTCGTCACGATCGTTCACATCATAGGATGCATCCGGGTCCTAAATTGGTAGCTAAATGAGGGTGTCGGATGGGCAACTTCTCACGTAGTTGGGGCTGATGTCGGGATGAGTCCGCTCGAGGCCGTCGTCCAAAATGGTGATGACGATGCCCCGGCCCGTGTAGCCGAGTGCCCATGCCTCTTTCACGTTGTGGTCCATCTCGTCCGGCTGCTCATCCCGGCGATGCTGCCCAACATGATTCAAGAACTGGAGAGAACACTCCCTTCTTTTGAACTCACCAAATACCACATGTCCTTCCAGAAAGGGTCGTTCGGTACTGCGTACTTCATCCGGGCAAAGTGTCCTCGTTCATGCACCCTGTTCATGTTGAGGAAGTCGTCGGCGCCGAAATAGTCCTCGTAGTCGCTGTGCTGGATCACCGGATGCCTCGACTCTGGTGAATCGACTGCGCCCTCGACGAGGCTGGGCCGTCCGTGGAATCCGCTCAGCGGATGGTTCGACTGTTTGCCGTTGAATTCGGCAGCTAAGTTGGAAGAGGCGCCACCCCTGGAGGAGGAAGAATGGAACGGACGAGACTGGGCCGGGTGCTGTTGTTCATGGCTGTGCAGCAGGAAGTCGCGCTTGACCCGTTTCTTGACCACTTGCTGTTCCAGCCACAAAACCTGAATATAAAATATATATACAAAGGTCAATGCCATAAACCAATCACATTGTGCTCGCGCCCGATGGACGTGTGCAAATGGCGTCGCACTTTACGTAGAGATCGCTTCTTGATTACACGGCTTTCAAACAGAAAATAATCTTCACCAGGAATGACCTACGGTAATCAGTTCACTTTGTCCTCTTCAAATCCAGTGGAGCTTACCGGACCCAAATTCCTAAACCCGTATTTGGAGGCTATGGCGTCAGCCTGCTCGGGCTGCCCGCCCTCTATCCGTACCGCCCACTGGTTTGTGTACATTTTTTTCGGCGGGGGATGCAAAAGGGATTCTGAAGATTTTTGAATGCTGAAGATTAAATAGGGCGGAATTTGAATTGAAAACCTGTAGCTTGGTGGGCAACATGGATTGGCAAGTGAATGAACGAGATGAGGAACCACAGGAATATAAATGTGCGGTTAAACGCGTGGAATGATTGCGGCCGTAGCCATCGCCGAATCCGAGTCGGTGGCAGAGGAGATGGGATGTGGGCAGCTGTACTTTTGAATGCGGAAGTGGTTCGGCATGAACGGCCCCCTCGACTTCGGCCTTCATGCTCAACTGGTTCAGTAAGATCATCACAGCATTTCGGTTTTTGCTGCAGATGATAAGGCGGAATTCGCTGCTCGCCTATCAAATTTGAAAAAAATCAAGATGCGGAATAATCACGAACCGAAGTGACAACAGCAAGCCGAAACAATCCTGATCGGCAGCAACCGCAGTAGTGTGCGTGTATTGCGTTTGAATGGGATTCCACCGCCGTTGTGGCTCTTCTCGTGCTTTACACTAGACTCGGAACATGGCCGTCTCCCGCCCATTCAACCCGAAAATCCTAAAATCAGTAATCAAAATATTTTTAGAATTGAAAACACAGGGATGGAAATAGAATTGCAAGTACAACTTTTTGCTGCTTAATCTTCCGCTTTTAAATCAGGTAGGTTACTAGTCTTCTTCCCCACCTCTATTCCTGCATCTTTCCATTTCCATTTAGTCGCCAAAACTTTGCCAAATTTTATGCGGATGGGAGGCTAGGTCTATGTGCTAGGCTGCACAAAACAGGGGAGAGAAAATTGATCCTAATTAAAGTATGGCGAACTAACCCTGCCCGGGCCGCGGCCGGTGACAACGGAATCACCACAACGAATGAAGAACTCGGACGGAGAATTGGTTTTTTGCGGGGAAATAAAACTAAGAGGAGGGGAGGGCCTAACTGTTGGCGGGAAAATTATCTGTCGCATTCGCAAATTGCAGAAAAGGAGCGAGATAACAGATATACCTACCTACCTAGTATGTGCATTCTCCCATTCAGTTGGGCATTGACACGATTTTCAATTCACGACATGGTTGGTCTGTCTAGGGCGCAAAATGAAAAGGTAATTTTAATTTTTCTTGTTTGGCTGCTGATAATTGATAAAAAGCACAAGAGGAGATTTAGAATTGAATGAATTTGGCTGAGGGCAATCCATTTCTAAAAAATGGAGAAGAAAAGGTCACGGGACCGGGATTAATTTGTTTGTTTTGCACCGCATTTGTGATGCTCACATTAAAATAAAAATTGGAGAATCCTGATGGTAATTCATAGAGCGAATGTCCTTCCATCACGTGAAGTGTGAGGAATGGGCTGCAGAAACAGGTGAAAATTGGCAGTGTGAGGGCAACAAGTAATATATATTGTGGGAAAGAAATGTGGAATGGAGACGGACGGAAAGTGGCGACAAATGGATTTATTTGATTGTGATCGGCCGATTGCCGATAATGATCGCACCTTGCTCTCGCTTCACTTGGTGCACGAGCGGTGAATGGCGGATCACACTTGCCGGTTGCCGCCTTCTCAGTTCTCACCTTTCCTTCGCCCGTTTGGGCAGGCAAGCACCAAATGACTCATTGGTGGCCGAAAAAACTTATGAAACTCCAACTTCGACTGCTGACTCGTGATGGACGCGGACATTCATCAAAACCCAAGCGAACAATTAAGAACTGAGAATTGACGTCAGCGTGTCTTTCAGTCAATTTTTCAGCCCGATTTTGTTTAAAATTTGACGAAAAATGGGGGAGCCAAAAGCGATAACGAGCAAGCGTAAATTCGAAATGAGCGCCAGCTGACGCGTGGACGAAGATAATCCACGCAATGGAAACGACAGATTTGCGTCCTTTTCGAGCGCGGAACACAGAGAAACCGAGCAGTGCATCCCAGATGTAAAGAAACGGAGTTAATGGAATGGGAATGAGAGGCGTAGTAATCGACCCAACTGGCGGCTCATTTGTGTGCCGTGTCACGTGTAGTGAGTGCAAAATACTGGCCGGATGGATGGATTCCTTTCCATGGCTCTATAATGTTTTTTCCATCGCAAAAGGAGAAATGGCAGAAGAGACAGAAAGGGGGGGGGTGGCTGGATGATGGAGGGAGGTTGGATGGCTCAACGGACGGGGAATGCAATTATTTTCACACGCTAACGCACTCCCCTCCGGCTACCGGTCTCGAGGCGACAACCACACGAACACACAAGAATACAGAATAGCGAAGGAAAAAGAGAAACAATTCTTTCTTTACATTTGCTCCGTGTGTCTGGATGGGAATATGGACGCAAATTCTCCATCCTGCCTTGCTTCTTCTGCACATTTCTTTGTCAATTTATTGGCTGTAGCGGGAGAGGAGGAAGAAGAAAGGCTGAATAAATGAATGGCCCGAGACAAGAAGGGGAGGCCATTTTTGGACTGAGGGGCCAGATTTGCGGTGGCAAGAATGAGGGAAGTCTCTCCCTTCCTCTGCACGGCAACTCCTGCCCAATCCATTCGCAGCGCCTTTGTTGCTGCTCGCACACACGGGAACTGCGAAAATGAGTGAGGGTTTGTGTCTCGGGAGCTGCTGATGGCGCTGAGGCTTGGCTTAGCTTTAGCGAGCACAATGTGGTTGTGGATGCGGACGACGGAAATTGGGTGCGAGCAGCTTTAAAGGGAGGAGAAACGAAAGAAAAAAGAAAGCGAGTCTGCAGTCTGCTGTGTGTCTGAGAGCGACGCTGCTGGGGCTGGGCTAGTGGTCACTTGTTAGCCGCAAGTGCAGGTCAGCATCAGCACTACTAATATATAAGTCCTCCGTCTCCCCATTCCACCCTTCTTCGCTTCGACCGGCGACACGACAGTCCAATCCTCCCACAAAATGTGTTTGCCCCAGTTCCTTCCTTCTTCCTCCGCATTCTTAATTGCGGGTTGAGGGTGAGGGCGCACAGCGCACACAAAATTCCAGATGTATGGATACTTATGTGAATAGTATGCGAATTATTAATTATTATTTTGGGCACAAATGTGGAAGTGTTCCGGTCAGAGCTGCTGATTGTGTTTATAAATTATAATTTATAAATTAGAAAAGTATTAGCAGCAGTCCCACACTGGAATGTCTAACCGCTTCCCAAAACCGTAGCATAACGAATCCGAAATTTCATAAGTTTTAATTTTGTTCGTGTCGCACTAATAATCAATAATCATTGGGCAAGCATATAAGCAAAGAGAGTCAGGGGAGATGGCTTTGGAGGCTCAGCCTGAATCGCCCGCAAATTGCCCTATTTGAGCACACATGCATCCACAACCATCGTTGCACTGCTGTTAGGGGTTGATGGTGGCTGCCGCTAGTCCACTAGTAGGTCCACTCGACAACCCTTCAGCAGTTTTGGAGTGTTGTTAGGGGAGATGTGCTATTACCTATTACTAATATATATACCTATATGTAGCTACTGGATGGAGATGGGACAATGGAATACGCATGCGCACGAAATGAATGAATGTCGGATGCGCCGCATTTTAATGTGGGGAATGGCAAGGCCGAAATGCGAATGTTTTGGTCATTCGATGGCCACCACTTTGGTGTATGATGATGAATGAATAAAAGGACTTATGCAAATTTTGGCGAATAGCTCATTCAGTTGAGTGTTTTGAGATTTAGAAGCGAAAGGACAACAGTTGACGACAAATTTGGTTCCGTGGCAAGTAAACACAAGCATTTTGGGTTGGTCCCTCTCCTCCATTTCATAGTAGCAGGTTGGCTGCCGAAGCACACAAATAAAATTAATGGATTAATGGTTCCGTCGCCAGTTTACAATCAAATGGGCGAACCAATGTGAATAACGATTGTGGGCTGAACTGTGGGGAACTGAAGGTGTCAGCAATTGTCATCAAGGTGAGAGATTTATTGCTTTACAATTTTGCATAGTTGGTCCCATTATGAATGGAAAAGTGGCAGATAGGTGGATGGATGGATTCTATTCTTTTTTCCGGAAAAGAAAATATATTTTTTCAAGCGCAACAAAAGAAAATTTATCAATTATCAGGTTATCATTATCATTTATCACTTCACATTTCAGAGTAAAATCATTTATGACTTTATGAAGTCACCCAGTTTTCTTTTCAAATTTAGATGATGAGATTGATCCGTGGCGAATTGATTTCTATGAAAAATCATCCATAAAAAGAAAATAAAAATATGAAAAATTAAAATGCATACCGATTAAAATTTAAAAACGCCGTAGTAATTAAGAACGCAGTAATAATTGCCTAGGCAAGCTTAGCACTTAGCAGCATAGCTTAAGTTTAACGTTTAACCTAAAGCGTAATAGCTTCTTAGGTTTTTTAGCCTAACGTGCTTGGCTACACTATAGACTATAGAGGAGTTTTGGCGCCAAATATGTTCAAACAATTGCGATGTTTTCAGTTTTCACCCTCCACTATATTTTTTATTTTTTTGCACAAACGAATCACTTTTTTGCAAAATGAAAATAATAAATAAATAATTTGCCGATTCACTGTTCTTCAATTTTTTCAGAGAAAAATGGGCTCTGGTTCTTATTTATACAAGCAGTTCAAGCGAATTCTTGTTGATTGGCCAATAGAAGAGACAAAAGGACGCAAACGAAATCTAAAATATTATCTTGAGGAGCGGATAGAGCGAACATTTCCTCCTGTTTCCGGTACAATGCTAGACAAAGAAAGAACTGCGAATCCTTTCAATCTGATTAAAAAGGACAAGGAATCATTAATTGATCCCCAAACTGTTGTCAAAGAACGAGTGCTGTCGTCCGATGTCAATGTTCACGTGTGCAAAAGGCAATTAGAAGGCAAGTAAATTTTGAAAAATCAAATTTAAAATGTGATACAGCGCTTCAACAACTTGCAAATAACCAACACAGACGCGACTTCCCCAACTTGTACAGCTCTGGTGTGTTTGGTTTTCGCCGTGATCAATTGCAAAGCTACAATTCTGATGCGGGACGACGAAAACGGCTGGACATTTACGATGAGGAGCCGAGCAGATGGGAGTTTTATAAAGAAAAATTCTTTTCAAAATCAAGCTGAGTGTGCCAGATCTCTTCTGTTGCTCTTTCGATAGACGAATTAATTGTTTTTTTTTATTTTTACTGCTCAACACTGAAAACTGAGTGCCTGACATATAACCGGGTTATGTCTTAACAAAATGTCGTAGAATAGAATTTGGAAGAAATACTGCAAATTTGTGGTCGGGAAAGACTTATTACGCGGATTATGAGTCATTTGGGTGTGTTTTTTGGTTGGCAGTATTGAAGGCTATTTGACTGATGTTCTCTTCCCCAACGATATTTACGCTATGCCACCGGCGGTTCGTACGGGTAGATGTCTAAATAATATCTTTAAGCTTCACTATCCATGTAAGTGTGGGCCCTGACCTCCAGCATCTGGTGATCCCCCATAAGCATTCTGGTTCTTCGGCGGAATGTACCAGTCTCCATTTGCTGGCGAGTGGCTCAGTTGTTGCCCACCGCTCTTCTGACGTTTGATAATAATGCCAAATTCCCCAGAACCGGTCAGCTTAGAATAGGCACGGAAATGTCTGAAATGATTTGATGAATTTCCAATCGACTTTGGTTCACTTGTAGAGCTGCCAAACGATGTACAGGAAGAACAGTTCCAGAACTGCCACCGCCAGGTAAACCACAATGACCATTATGCCAAGCCAATGTGTGGCTAAAGGGGCAACAAGATCCGCGGAATATATTCTCGATGCATACCTTCA
The DNA here is from genome assembly GCA_013357305.1 of Radopholus similis. Classification (NCBI taxonomy): domain Eukaryota; kingdom Metazoa; phylum Nematoda; class Chromadorea; order Rhabditida; family Pratylenchidae; genus Radopholus; species Radopholus similis. The sequence continues at coordinate 13,082 of VAHH01000792.1, read as the reverse complement.
TCGCTCGTGTAGTAATCGCCTTGACCGACGAGACGGCGAATTCCGCCGTATGCGCCAAATAAAAGCAGCAGAGCGACCACCAGCGCAACAATGATCAGCCAGCCGATAAGGAAGATCTGAGCAGAAATGTGCGGGATGAGGAAGCGCGCATTCTCCTTCTTTATCGCATAAAGGAGCAGAGCGATTGCGATGAAAATGATTAGAATGCTGATGAAATTTTGAAAGTTTCTACAAATGGCTTAGCAGGCACCTGATGATGCCGAGAATGAACCAAATCAGGTAGGAGGCACCGAATAAGTACAAATTGCGAAACAGTCCGTAGATGGTCAGAATGCACAGTAAGAACTCAACGAAAGCGACCACCAGACCGGCTGTCTGAACGGGAAATATTCTGATGGTCGACGGTAGTTCACACCACATCTTACCCGCAGATCGCAACAGCAAATCCGGTTTGGTCCAACGGCTGAATGGTCATCGTGCGCACCGGTCGCTCTTTTGCCGCTTCCCCCCTTGGCCATTTATTTGTGCAAATAATGGAAAAAGAGAATTATCAAAAGTGAGAAATGCGAATTGGATAGGCAATTCGGCGAGAATGAAGCGTGAAAAAAATGAATGAAACGAGGGAGAAAGAAGCAAAAGTTGGGAGCGAACGATGATAGGAAAATGGATCGAAAGTGTAGCGAGAAAAAAGCATAGAGGAAAGGGATTGAGTCAATTCCGTGCGTCCGTTTGGACTCTCCGAATTCACAAACGCAAAACGGGGAATAGAAAGGAAAGGCTGGGAAAGATGATGAGAAGGATTAAGCCCCTCCATCAGATTTAGGGATGTGTACTGAATCGGGGAGGGGAGAGAGCTATGCCTTCCCTATCTTCGCCGTGCCTCCTTGGGGCTCGGGGCACCGCTTCAACATTCACATTCATTCATTCAATTCGCTGGATTACTGCTGCCACTTGTTCCTTTTCCTCAGTCTTTTGGGCGTTCTTTCTCAGCAGCAGCAAAAGATTGCAGCAGGAATAGCAGTTGTGTTCATGAGGAGGCGGAAAACTCCAACGACAAGGGGCAGTAAACCCACATCGGGCGGACGAAAATAAAGAAAGATTGAATCTGGGGGCCAGGAAATCAATCAACCAACGTTGTATATGTATACTTTTTGGCGTTTGCACACAGAGATAGATGACCGCGTGATTTCTTTCCAATCGAATTGTTGTTGATGTGGTGGGCCTGCTGCTGCTGGTCAATTCATCATTTCTCTGTGCTCTCCCGCAACAAAATCAAATCAATCACTTCTGCCTTTTTGTTTCAAGATTTTGTGTGCTTTTCGGTCCCTTATTTACCCTTCTATCTCGAGAGTTGCGTTCTTTACACGACTGTACATATATTTTTACCTAGTACTACTAGGTAACGGGTATGTACCAAATATGTGAAAAACGTACCAATATAAGGGAATACAAGGGAATATAGGGGCCGCAAAGTATTATTTGGTACGTTTTTCACAAATTTGGTACGGAATTAAAACATTTCCGTTTGTCTTTCTGCCGTCAACGACCTACACCAAACACAAACCAAACTCGAAGTAATTGGGTCACGTTGTCATTACTCATTACTCATTAGATATTACATATTATCATCTTTCTTTGGCTTTGGTGATTGTCGCTCTTTACTTTCCCTCTCGCTATACTCGTGCTGCGATCAAATTAAGATCATTTTTTCGTGATTCGAACAAACAACAAAATAGCACAACAAGATTGGGTAATGGTGAATCAGTAACACAGTAACGAGTAACCAATACTCATTAATCAGTGATCTAAATCTAAATGATTGCTGATACCGATAGTACTAAATCTAAATGATTGCTGATACCTGATAGTAATACCTAGGTATAAAAATTAAAAATACAATGAGAATAGGATTTCCTAAACCTAAACGCCTAAAGCCTAAACCTAATGCATCACTATCCACCGGCAAGGGCAAAAACAATCGCGGGCGACCGTTCTCTTTTTCCCCTCTCATCAACTCATCATTCATCAACTTTTGCGTTGTTTACGTGCCTCATCCATCCACTCCAATCTCTGCACTACTTAGTAAAACGATAAAATTATCTTTCTTCCGTCTCCCCTGTACCCTCACTTCATTTTGTCGTTATCACGCCCCAAATCATTCGCTCACAATCGCACACAACAATAATAAGTATGAACTCGATCTGGCTAACCTAACTAACCAATAAAAGCAACCCGGAACGGAATGGTCGCTTCACTTATTTGTTAATTGTACTCTCTCAATTTGTTCTATGTACATAGTTTCAAAAACAAAAATTCAAATGGCCACTGCAGCCACTGCTCATCAGGGCATGGACCCGACCAAGTTAGTTCCATTCAAGCAGACGCCCGGACAAGGCACTTCGTTGCGCGAGATCAGCGCTGACGCCTTCTATGTTGTGAACGAAGTGGTGCTGAGACGCCTCGGACCGATTCCGATTCTGAAGGTGTGGAGGGTAAAAGCTTCGCTGAAACACAACTTGCTCAGGGCGACTTCCATCTGTTGCCGTTCAAGGTACAGCGTTTCGTCGCTGAAAAGGCAGAACTATGTCGTCCACGAGGAATTTTCATTTGCGACGGATCGGAACACGAGGCAAGCTAAAATCTTCCCAGAAAATGTTTCCTATTCAAACTTATTTTTGGCGGAAGAGATGACCGATCTGTTGGTGGAGCGCGGTGTTCTGACGCCGTTGAGCGCCTACGAGAACAATTACTTGTGCCGCACCGATCCACGCGACTGTGCTCGTGTGGAGAGCAAAACATGGATGGTCACACGCGATAAATACGAGGTGAACAAAAAAATTCCGACATTTATTAATACAAATTTACTTCAAGACGGTGACGCACACTCCCGAGGGGGTCGAGCCGATCATGGGCCATTGGATGTCGCCGGTGCAGTTTGCGGACGAGCTGGACGCTCGTTTCCCTGGCTGCATGGCCGGCCGCATTATGTACGTAATCCCCTTCTCGATGGGCCCACTTGGCTCGCCGCTCTCCAAAATCGGCGTCCAACTGACTGACTCCACATACGTTGTGTTATCCATGCGTATCATGACACGCATCATCCCTGATGTGGCCGAAGCGCTGGGCAACAACGACTTTGTGCGCGGCATCCACTCCGTCGGACTACCGCGACCCGTCAAACGTGAATTCAGAGATACATATGAAATTCAGAGCCATGCTCTTTATAGAGAAGGTGATAAGCCATTGGCCATGCAATCCTGAGCGTGTGATTATTGCACACCGGCCGCTGGAACGTGAAATCTGGTCATTTGGATCCGGATACGGCGGCAACTCTCTGCTAGGGAAGAAGTGCTTTGCGCTGCGCATCGCCTCCAACGTTGCTCGGGACGAGGGCTGGCTTGCTGAACACATGCGTTCGTTCGATTCTGTTGTGTGCCGTCCGTCCTCACTTCTAATTCCATTCCAGTCATCATGGGCGTCACTTCCCCGCAGGGCAAGGAGCACTTCATTGCCGCAGCATTCCCGTCAGCTTGCGGCAAGACAAACCTAGCCATGCTAGAGCCAACCCTGCCCGGCTGGAAAGTGCGCTGTGTTGGCGACGACATTGCCTGGATGAAGTTCGGTGAAGACGGGCGTCTATACGGCATCAATCCGGAGGCGGGCTTCTTCGGTGTTGCGCCGGGCACTTCAAAAAAGACCAATCCAATGGCAGTGGCAACCTACCAAAAGAACAGCATTTTCACGAACGTCGCTGAAACGTCCGTGGGTAGAGTGTTCTGGGAGGGACTAGAAGACGAGCTGCGCGACCAGGATGACGTCAAGATCACCGACTGGCTGGGCAACCCCTGGAAACTGGGCGACCCAACTCCGGCGGCCCATCCAAACTCCCGTTTCTGCGCCCCCGCAAAGCAGTGCCCGATCATCCATCCCGACTGGGAATCGCCCAGTGAGAACTTTCTGACTCTTTCCATCGAAATTACTCATTCTCTCCACAGAGGGTGTGCCCATCGATGCAATCATTTTCGGTGGCCGTCGTCCCGAGGGCGTCCCATTGGTGTTCGAAACTTACTCGTGGGAACATGGAATCTTTACTGGTGCCTGTCTTAAATCGGAAACCACTGCTGCAGCGGAACACAAGGGCAAAACGGTTATGCACGATCCGATGGCAATGCGTCCGTTCATGGGCTACAATTTCGGCAAGTACTTGGAGCACTGGTGCAGCCTGAAGGAGCAGGGTCGCAAAGTGCCGCAGATCTTCCACGTCAACTGGTTCCGCAAATCGACCGATGGCAAATTCCTCTGGCCAGGCTATTGTGAGAACATCCGCGTTATTGACTGGATTGTGCGTCGTCTGGAGGGCGAACAAGGGATCGGAGTGGTCAGTGAAGAGTGGACAGTTTTATTTGCCTTTCCATTCGCAGGACACTGCAATCGGAACTGTTCCAACTCGCGAATCAATGAACCTGGAGGGGCTCGGAAATATCAACTGGGAACAGCTAATGTCTCTGCCGGCTGACTACTGGCAGGAAGATGCCAAGGAAGTCCGCAAGTTCTTGGAGGCACAGGCAAGTTATTCCGATAATTAACCATTTGCACGATTTTTTAAAGGTGGGATCTGATCTGCCGGATGCAGTTCGCAACGAGATGGATGCACAGGAAAAGCGGATTGAGGCGCTCTGATCCAGAAAGTGCACAAGATATTATTCGTTCAGCAGAATATTTTCCTTGATTATAATTTAATCGTGACAACGATGTATTATTTTTTGTGCTGAAGGAACAATAAACATGTTTGCTCTGAGATGGTTAATTGGTAACCGTCGTCACGTCCAGTCACATTTAAAATAAATGTATCCTTTTCAACAATTTCCATGGCAACAATAAAGGATGTCCCCTTTTCCCTTGCTTGGCCAATGAAAATTAAAATTTAAAAATATCCTTTCCAAATCCGCTGGACCTGCCAAGAGTGTTGGCGAGCGTGGCAGGCTTTATAATTTTGTCCAGATTTGTTAGATTTGCATTGATTTTAGTGTCTTGACCCACAATTGTTTGTAAGTTTGTATCCAATACCTATTCATTTTAGAAATGTGAGTGGGTTAATTCCCTAGCAAAAATGATAGGAAAACCTACCAAATATTTCTAAAATTTCTAAACCTCGATAGTATTTCTTATCCATTACTAGGGTTATGATTTTTAATGATTAAAAATCTCCAAATAATGAATTAAATAATGATAAAAAATTGCCAAAATAGTGAGTAAAATAATGATAAAAATTGTCAAATAATGACAAAAAATCGAAAAATATTGATTAAAAAATCGCCAAATTTTACTCCGTGCAGTTGCAAACAAGGTACATCTCAAGGTTTTCTGGTGTGAAACGGGTTCTATCATCTGCCAGCACTTTTTTCTCAACCTCGCAAAAATCCGGGCCCTAACCATCATATTTTTGAGAACGAATAATAATTAATAGCAATTTTTTTAGCTCTATCACTTTTCATTAATCAATATATTTATCCTTTTTTCTGTGTTCAAATCAAGGGGAGAGAAAACTTTTTCCGTCAATTCTACCAATTTTCTCCCGTAATTGAGCCGATTTTGAAGTAATTTTGGGCATTCTGACCGAAATATGAAAAATAATGACTAAAATAATGAGAAAAATGGCAAAATAATGAGCAAAAATTAAATAATGAAAATAATGATTAAAAGTCCAAAATATTGTCAAATAATGATCTTAAAGTACACGCTAGAGTGCTCAAATCGAGTTTTTAATATGTTTTTCGTACGTTTCAGGCCATGGGGAGTCTGCAAAAAAAATAATGATTTAATTAAAAATCCGATCCCTATCCATTACTTATAGATAATTAGAAAAAAAATTTTTCGAAGTGAATTTCTTAATATATTACAAAGCACAAATATGGACATGGATTTCATGGATAAACAAACCAAAGTGAAAAATAATGCAAAGCGGAAGCATTAAAACAAGAGCATCTAGATTATTATAGTAAATACCAAATATTGAGGTAACATAAGTCGTTTCAGAAATCCTTAAGCATTCATAACTTCTTAAAATGGCCCTTGTCAAACACCCATTGATACTTTGGGCGCAGCGATCATCTAATTTGTACCTCTCCGTTGAAGTCGGCGACATGAATATCGAAGAACTCTCCTTCGAAGGCGACAAATTCAAGATCAAGTACTCTTTTCCCAAATAACTCAGATAATAATGTAAAATAAAATTTTTAGGGGTAAGAAGGCCAATGACGTTTACGAAGCAGACCTGCAATTCTTTGGGGCCCTTAAAGGGGATGAGCGCCGAAAGATTGCCACTGATAGACGTATCGAGTTTGTTATACCAAAGGAAACGGAAGAGTGGTGGCCACGGCTACTCAAAGAGAAGACCAAGGTTGGCTGGAGGATTGTTTAGCTTTTATCATAGCTTGATTGAGCCAATATCTATATTTTAGGTCCAATGGATTAAGATCGACTTCGACAAGTGGAAGGATGAGGATGAAGAGAAAGATGACGATACTGGCGGTGAAAAATTTACTTATCTTTGGAATATAATCTGCGCTTGTTAAGCATTCGGCGGAATGGATTTCTCCAGTTTCGGACTGCCTTCCGGTGGAAAGGGATTCGACGACCTCGACATGGACGATGACGATGGCGGCGATCTTGGTTCGAAAAAGTCATCAAAAACATAAATTTAGCTCCTTTTTTAGACGATATGGGTGAGCTCGAAGATGTTGATGAAGATGCAGCGGATAAGCCAAAAGAGAATGGGGAAACTAAAGAGAAGAACGCTAACTCTGGTGCGGCCGTTGTGGAGTAAAAAGTAAATCAAATTTAACCGTCGTCAATTCTTGCTTTTTGACAACTCGTTTGTGTTGGTTGACCATATTTGTTAGACAAAGGCATCTCATCATTCACTTTCGACGTTAAAATGTTCTGTGGATGCACCAATTTTATACACCATCAGTTTGACACAAGATACAATGAAAGTGAGATTTGATAAACCGATTTGCCCGCTAAGTCATAAATGTGTCGAAACCATCGCCATCAGCATTAGTCAGTGTGGTGGCGTTAGTGGGTAAGGACTGCTCTACGGTGCGCTGAATTGATCCTAGATCGCTTATTGCAGATGCAATTTCTGCAACATAAATATTAATCAACTTTAATCATATTTTTAATATTTGTTACCAGTTTTAAAGCGGACTAATTTCTCTTTCCCGAATATGAGGTTAATTGACTTGCCGACCGGGTCCTTTGTTCGCAGAATTAAGTGATCTTTTGGAATATTTTCCACACTTAAAACTTCAATGGGTGGTGCTTAAATAAAGGATTAAAAATTATTGTATATGTAGCTTCCGGTGGTTAGTCTTTCGGGGAATTTCTGCGATTTGGGTATAGGAATGTTGAACAAATTCTGAGTCTCTTGTAGGACGCCCAAAATGCAATTGATCCCACAGTATGAAGTGGCGCCCAAAATGGCGTAAATTCCCAGAAAGATATATAGCACCGTAGCTCCCCGACACACCGATATGGGTATGGCACCTTTTATGGGTATGGAGGATTTCGAGTAAATACTTTTTAATGTACCCAACGCTGAATGGTATATATCAACCAGCACACCAGTTTGATCTGTCAAATCGAATATACAATGTAACACAAAATTGAATGTAAAAATTTACTGGCAGGCAAGCCTAGCTGGAGCAGCTCTTTTTCTAGATCATCGGCTGAACAGTCATTTCTTGATGCCTTATCAAGTATGAAACTCAAAGCGGCAACCTTGGCCTTCACCCTCCTCAGTCCTTTTACAAACATATATTAAAAATGCGGGTATGGCGCAACAGATCACCTGCGCCAAACCACACAAAAAGCTAGTTATTATTACTCTGGGGGTTTTGAGGGCGAGAAATCCGAATCTGGTGTCTTGGACCATCTGACGCCGCAAAACTGTTCAAACAGCTTTTTGAACAATTGGAAGATATGAGTTGATTTTGTGTGGATTTGGCGCAGGTGATCTGATAAAACAATCAATTTTGAAAATCAACCAACCATCGGCGTCTTTGGTAAATGATTCACAAATGTTAGAAATATCTTCCTCTGTCCATCGCAATCTATTAGATCTCATCCTTTCAATTATAGCCTCGCAAAAGGAGTTTAAATCGGAAACATTCTGAAATCTAATATTTATTATTAGTTAAATAGGCCTACCGTTTTGGAAATTTCTAATATTTGTGAGAGTATCCATTCCGGGCAGTCCAATCCACCATTAAAGCGAAATTTCATACGTAAAACGTATGCTTGGTATTGAGTGTTGGGAAAATAGGGTTTGGATTGGTTAGCTGAATAGGTGGCAAACGGCAAGGTGAAATTAAAAATCAACCCTTGCCCTTTTGCCCTGTAAACATTGTAAGACATGACGCCAAAAAATAATGAAACTGGCATATAAATTGCCGATCAAATGAGGATAACTTAAAGTAATAAAGTCACAGGATCGTAATGCCCGGATTTCTGCCCAGGCCCAATATTTGTCAAAATTTGCGAGCCATTTACGGATAAGGATCGAGCAATATTCAAAAGTCTGAAGCCCCTTTTATTTGCACTGCCGTCTGTCTCCTTTATTGCTAAGATCCAATACTTTAAAATTTAAATGGCGAGTGCTGTCAATGTGGTTTCCAGAGAATAAATACAAGTGTCATCGTTGATGCATAGATCTCTTATCATTATGTTATTTCCCGTCCATCAAGTCAAAATGGCTTATGCCGAGTGTGGGAATGGGACCAGTATGCGCGGCAGGTGAGCTTCGGCCTTAATCAAGAATTAACAGTCCTAATGGCAGTGTTCCTTTCTAGCTACCATAATAAGTTCGCCGAGGAAGAACCCACTCGAGTCAAAGAGAGTGTAGCCCTGCTGCTGACGCTGAAACATATAAATATAATATGTATTCTTGTATTTTATAATATAACATATTCCTTCACCTCTTCTCGAGTGGATTCACTCTGTGAAACTTTGCACGGTTCAGATGCTTTCGGCACATCTAATATCTTCGTCTCGGTGTCAAACGATTGCTTCACGTCGTTATTGTTGTTAACTTCATTCTTGACATCTCCTCCCTCTATCGGTGAATCCTTTTGTAACGTTTGAGATAGTTGAGGACGTTTGGCTTCAGTTTGCTTCTTTAGTGAGGGTTTTTTCGGTGTAAGCGGTTGTGGCGCCTGCTTTTGTGCTGGTTTCATGCGATCCGCAGAAACCTATAGCCGTTAGCTGTGCGATTAGGTTTTCCGCCTTCTATACCGGCTTTGGCTTCTCCACGATGAGCTTTGACTTTGTTGGTGCCGGAGAAGTGGTTCGTCGCAGTCGCCGTTGTTCACCAGCGTGTTCCGACTCATCGGAGTCGCTGAGCGTATGGATCAGAAGGAGGCTTGATGATGAATGTGCACCGTAACTGGCGCGTCTGTATAACCGTTATCCAGTTAAAACAGCAAAATGCGTGCCCCCGACACTACCTCTTAGAGGTGGCTACAAAATCAAATTGCGTCAGTTCGGCTGCCACAGGCGCAGTGCTGTTGAAATTGAGAGAAGGAAGCTTCTTCTTATGGCTCTTCTTTTTGCGCTGTTCGGTTTGTTGTTGTACCATCTTTGAGCAATCCAAATTCTGTTTCTAAAAAAGCAAACGAGTTCTAATCGACATATATTCAAAAATGCCTTGTAGAATTCCACATCGCGACTCATGAGTCCCTGTCCACAATGACATCGAACTAGTTTTGCAATAAGAGTCAATCCTTTTTTCTCCCATAAATTGGCGCGCAACTGCGTGTCAGTCCAGCCGCGAGCCGATCCTCCAAATGCATAAGATGTAATTTTTAAACTTAAAACCAACCGACCGAGATTGCTGAGGACTCTGAAAAAGGAAAAATGTTAAAATTAGACCCATGCTTAAAATTCGAAAAATGAATCCATTATCCATTACTTTAACAATTTCTCCTCCAATTGCTCTGCACACTTCTGATGCAATAGTAGTTTGACCAATGGACAACGAGTGTTTGTGCAACGCATACGAATCCCTGGTTCGTCTCCATCCACTTTGCATGGGAGCTCAAAATCTGTAATCAAAGTAAACGAAAGTAATGTAATGGCAATCCCAACTACAGCAGTTAACTCACTTTTGCAAACACAGGAAATGTAAGGCACTGGGCAATCGGTCTTTTCGTTGTAAATCGATGTTTCATGTTCTCCTCTCTCACTTTTTGTACTGCTACCTACTTTTCGCAACGCCATCTTCAAAAGGAAGAGTATGAGGAGTATTCGCAAAAATGGTATTTAGTTTTACACCCAATCTTAAAGCAATGGCTGATTAATCTGACCGAGTTTACTTAAAAATGGTCAACAATTAATATTCGCATAAATTTCTTTGCTTTGTGGAAGAAGTGGTCGGCGAAAAAACAAAAAATAGCTAAATTAACAAATCGCACGAATGTGATTGTACTAGAAAAAAGATGTAAAAAAGGGAATGGCGAAGTGAAAGGGATATAGGTATGTATGTATGATGCAGGCGATAAATGAAATAAGAATAAGCAAGGCAAGGACCTGTGATCATTTTGTCCTGCTGCTGTCCCTTTTCCCTGTCTCCATTTGTGAGAGGAGAGTGAACAGCGGAGCAAAAGAAAGGGCATTCGCAAGCGGCAAATTCGCATCTAGTCCCAATCGTTATTCGCTGCTGGTTTTTGTACACACGTTTTTAACTGTTTTGAGATGGGATGGATGAATCAGATGAAAAAGCAAGGAGAAAGTCAAATTTGGTTGGAGAAGACAATAGTAAGCTGGGCGAAACGGGCATTGACTCGCTTGCTGAGGTGCCGAGGCATTATTTTAGTCTTGCGCCTTACCAATAATTATTAATTAATAAATTAATGTGTTAATGTTAACCGATAATTCATAAAAATTCACCCGATAATAAAATAGCGGTCCATAATTTTTTACACCACGATGTTGCATCGATTGATGATTTTGAATTACCAATACCACTTTTCGAAAAACACTAACACGAAAATACTATACTCCCGCCTGAAAATGAACAAATGTACCATCATTCAATTTTACTGACAAACGAGAACTGAGTACGAATATGGAAAAAACAATAGGGGGCGGACCTGGGACCACACTCCAAATTCTCATCTGCTGGTCTTGCCGGGGAGTACTGTCGAACAAAATGTGAAGTTGAAATTCAAATCCGAATGCTTATTAAAAATAACCAAATGGTAAATAATATATAAACCGATAAAAACATTAGCGTGAGGCAATGTGTGTCTCCAACAGATTAATCCATTCTTCGAAAAGGCGTTTTTCTTTGGTGGCCAATTGGGTTTGCGCAAAGCCATTTAAGTAACAATTTCTAAGCGCCTCCAATTGGCGTTTTGGATCCTTCATGTTGCATGCGAGCACAAATTCCAGCATTGTTGCTTCTTCATTATGGCCTAATCCACTAAGATTTTGGAAATCAAGTTTAAGTGAGTGCTAGGGAAGCCAAATGTTAATTATGATTTAGAACGCCTACAAAAGTGTATCAATCAATTCTGCGGCGTCGTTCATTTCTACACAAAATAAAAAATTAATGATTGTCGGGGGATGAAGAGTTCGGTTTGTCTAAATCATTTATCACCTCTCAAGTAAATTATGTAGTGTTTCGCCGCTGTTGGCCGTTCAATAATGCACTGACGAAAGAGTGCATTTGAGTATGTGCGTTTGACGAAGAGCAATACCTAATTTTTAGAAATGACATTGATCAATTCAAAATCCTAATTGTTTACCGCTACGACGATGTCCCAATCGCAATGTTCCAGCGCTGCATCCAACAAATCCATTTTCTCTTGCCGCGATCTGTAGAAATCCAATGAAACAGTTTCGTGTCTGTTCAATCTTCGGATTGTTTCTTGAATTGGTGGCGATTTGTATCGGCTTTCACTTGCCCTCTATAAATATATTTACACAATTCGGCTATAATAAAAAGACCTCAAAATATTTCTTTAATTTCCTATGTTCAGCTTTCAATCGCGTATAGTCTAGATGAACCGTCACATCACTCGCTGCTTGGGGTAGGGATTGTGACTCGATCGAAATGTTTGATTCCTTTATTGAAGTAATCGATGGAACAAAGTTATGTGGCTGTGTTAAAATTTAAAAATGCAATTTGGATTTGTATTTTTCTCTCTTGCAGAAAATTATCCGATTAAGTCAAGTTTATGTTCAGTCTTTTAAGGGGGTGTGTTGCAATGACTATGGCCCCATTCCAAAAATTACTCCGCATTCACTAGGTTGCACTAAAGTTTGTTCAGCGCCCAAACTTCCCTGTAAAAATAAGTGGTTTTGAGCAAAAACTCGAGGGGCCACATAAACTTGAACTTTATCCTTAGATTATTACCGCAACCGCAATAGAATACTCTGTTGATTCGCTTTTGTTGGGTGGTACTTGCTGCATATGCACCGGGTTGCAAGACGAACTACAAACTTCTGTTTCATTACTATTGCACCTGCTTTTCGCATCTTGATCATTTGCAACAATTCCCATCTCAAGATCATCTTCTGCTGACTGGTTTTTGCACCCTTCTTGCGAAAATAGTCCATCCCACAAAGCAGTGCCAGAATCCATCTGGAATGGAACCAAGAACCAACCCATCAAATTGCCTTTTTATTTATTTAAAAATAGTTACAAAGTTATTCGATCCTGCTCTCCAATAGAAATCATCCTCTTTCAAATCTGTGTCGGTGTTGCATTCGAGTTCGAAGAAAGGATTCGTGCTCATATGATTTTTCGTTTCTAATTCCAACTTAATACATGCGAAGAACAAATTATTCGAATTTCGAACAGAACACAGAATCGCTTAACCTGCGAAAGCGAATTTGCATCCGGATAAGATTAATTCGCTACCTAAGTGGTGTAAAAAGCCACCAAATTTTTGCATCAAATGTCATACTTTCTCCAGCAGAATTATCATCGGCCCGGTAGGGAAGCTTCCAGTGCCCACGTTCCAGTGCCAGGTTTTTTTATGAGGCATAACTGGACAAGAAACGAAGGTAGAAAAGAG